>SKCR01045514.1:0-47139 GCA_019454045.1 Zanthoxylum bungeanum | reverse complement strand
TTATGGGAGATATCTAAATAAGTAGTAGTAGAAATAATTCCTTTTGCCTTAGCATTTTATTTTATTTTACTTTTAAGCTTTTACTTTACTGTAATTACTTTTCAGCACTGTTACCTTATGGCTTTTACTTTTAAGTTTTCATTAGCCCTAGCTATGTGTCATAACTAAGTTAGTTATCTAGGGTTGTGATGAATTTCAATATCACGGGTTTATAAGGGGTTAGATTATAATTTGGGTAATATAAAGATTTATTTATTGAGTCTTAATCTTAATGATTTTTATTAATTGGCCACTAATAAAATTGATAAGGTAAACTTAAAATGAACTAGACATAGGGATTTTAGGTTTAAGACCTTAGACTCAATAGCCCACGATCTTCCTTGAGGATAGATAACCCTTTTATAGATTTCCTTACAGGATAGGAATATACCTGTCGGGCGGGGTAGCCATAATGGGAACTTAATCTTAATGAATCTAGGTAATTTGGTTGACATAGACATATGGTTCAATTGGATTATACTAGGTATTTGTAATTGACCATCGGAAGAGGCTTTTACATAATTTAGTGTTCCAGGTTAATAAATCAATATTTTACCCAACTATAAGATAACCACTTCATCTTTAAATAATATTGGAATAAATCACAACCCTAGATAGTTTTTAATATTAAATTTTCTTAAAATCTACTTTCGAACAATTTTATTTACTTGTCTTTAAATTTAGAATCGTCGCCATTTCAAATCAATTAAAAAACCTGTTAGATACTAGTAATCATTTGACCTCATAAAAATTAATAGATAAGGTTTTAAGTCCTCGTGGGATCGATACTTTTTATACTACTTGAACGATACGTACGCTTGCGTTATACGTGTGTGTTTACATCGGTCAAGTCCTAGACTTGATAGTCATGCATAGAATCCATTTCGGATTTCATGGCTTCTTGTCATTTTCCCGAATTGATATCAAATATCGCCTATTTATACGTAGTCAGATCTGTTTCCTCAAAGAGGAGAACATCAAGGCTCACATTAGATGTTAAAAACAGTCTCTCATGAGGCCTTGATATTTTATTCGACCTATGTAGAACTGTGTTGTAGATCCTTCACATAATTGGATCTTTGGTTCCATCTCAGGTTCCTTAATGTTGGGATCAAACTCATCGAGTTCAACATTTCTATAATTCTCACTTTCTCTCAAAATTTCCTTTTCAAGAAAAGTGGCAAAAAGAGCAACAAATATATTTAGTTGCTCAAAATCGTAGAATTGATATCCCAATGAATTTTTAGGATATCCAACGAACCTATATTGGGTGCTAGTTTATCCTACTGTGTAATTCTAACGTATACTGGACAACCCCAAATCATTAAATATCCAAGGCTTGGATTTCTACTGTACTATATATGATATGAGGTCATAGAAACATCTTTTAATGAAACTCTGTTAAGTATGTGGGAAGCAATAAGTAAAACGTAACCCCAAAGGTAATATGGAAGATCTACATAGCTCATTATAGATCGTAACATATCCAATAAAGTACGATTTATCCACTCAGACACTCCATTGTGTGATGAGTTCCTGGTGGGCTATATTGGGCAAGAATCTCAATCTCCCTTAAATAACTTCTGAATTCATTGCTCATTAATTCATCACCTCGATCTGATCGAAGGTACTTGATGAATTTCCTGGATTATTTTTCTACTTCATTTCAGTTTTGAATTTTTCAAATGTTTCAGACTAGATATATTCTTATCCCGACTTATCATCGATGAAAGTCACGAAGTAAGTTGAATCATTATGAGCGACATGATTTAATGCACCACACACATTATTGTGTACTAGCTCCAATAAATCTTCAGCACAGTGTCCAACATCAAGAAATTGGGCCTTTGTCATTTTCTCTTGGATACATGACTCAAAAATAAGATAAGGATCTAAGATAAGATATTCAATCAAACCATCCCTAACAAATTTTGATAGGCGTCTAACACCTATGTGGCCCAATCTTATATGCCATAATTTAATATTATTTAATTTAGATATTTTACTTGTATTTTCCTCTACATTAAAGACATCTTGAAATATTTTCAAAACATAATGATCGTTAGATAAAGAACATTCACATATCACATAGTTGTCTTTATCATATAAACATAAAGCACCATATTTAATGTTTATTTTATATCTTTTTTTACCAATATCAGTAACAATATTATATGTCTAATAAAAGAGGGTATATAATAAAAGTCACGTAAAATTAATTTACATATGTTAGTTCCATGTGTGTTGGCAATATCCGTAACAAAATAAGTTGAATTAAATTGTAATGAGTCTTGAAGATCTCGGAGCAATTGGACAAGTATTTGGACAACATCAGAAGGAGATATCAGAATAATATTCACTCCTTTGGATATTCCAGAATATTTAGAGCTTCAATTGATACAAGGTCAGTTTCATTGGAAAGTAAACTCAAAGACGATCGCATACATATAAAGAATGCATGATTTGGCTAAGGGACGAGAAAGTTACAAGAGTTTTAAGTTGCACTTAAGAAATAGTCCACGACCTGCATTCGAGTTGCGTTCGTCTAAGCGTTTGAACGTCCGGAGGCAGGAAATTTGAGTTTAAGTTGTGTTTGAGGTGCGTTCGAACGTCTGTGCGTACGTGGGTTATTTTGGATGCATTTTAAAGCCAAATTAGTACTAGAATACCTTTATATTTGCCCTACCTATATAAACAAACATTAATCCACTTTCACAAGGGTTGAAAACATATTATTCAAAGCCTAACATCTTCGTTGGTTTCAACTTTCTTGATTTTCACCTTGAAGACTCTTTTGATTACCTTGTCTTCTTTCTTTTGGTGAGATTGAATTTTGGGTGACCATCAACACAAAAATACAACCCTAACCCAATTTTCTAAGCCTTTAGAGTTCTCAAGGAGAAAGATTAGTAGTCGGAGTTCCGGCTTTGCGAGTTCGCAGAGTTGATATGCTTGGAGACTTCAGAGGTTCTGAAGAAGGCCACTTGGTGCGGGAGTCTTTCGGGTTATTACATTCTAAAGGTATTCGAGTCTGCAGAGTTGCTGCCATAGGTCTTATACCATTATTGTAAGTTTTTCTCATTATATTGGATTTTGGCTGGTAGCCTATAAACAAAGAGTGGTTTTTTTACACGCACGAGTTTTTCATTTTGTCAACAAAATTACTTGTATTGATTTTATTTTTGGCATTGATATATTTACTTTGTTTTATTATTGTTAGACTTAATAGTGCATGTTGTGATTCCATAGAAACAATAATTAGGACTTGTTTTAGTTTATTGTGTTTAATTTCGCATAGGGTTAGAACCCTAGACTAAATTCGAATTTTCAATTGGTATCAGAGCCTGACCGTAATCCTTGACCCGTTTAGCTATGGAGATGAGTCAACCCTTAAATTATCATTCATTCTTTAATGGGACTGAGTACCTGCATTGGAAGGTTCGCATGAAAGCGTTCCTTACGTCCTTAGATGAGAGGGTCTGGATGTTATTAGAGTAAGGGTGGAAACCTCCCGTGATTAGAGAAGATAAGAATAGAAAACCTAGTACTATCCAATACCATGAATGTGAAGGGTATGAGCATATTAGATCTGAGTGTCCCACATACCTAAAGTCTAAAGGCAAGAAAGTCTTGGTAGTCTCACTTAGTTATTCAGAAGGTGGCTATACTTCTAATGAGTTTCCTAAGGAGAAAAGCAATTCCATTACTTTTACTACTAGTGTGGTAGATGAGAGAGAGTATAACTCTAGTGATGAAGATGTTGGATTATAATTCTCTCACGATGACTCTGTAGATGAGGATAGTCTTCAGGTAGCTTATACTGAGCTGTTTAATGAGAGCCTTGCTATCAAGAAGACTAACACCGAGGTCAATAAAAGGTTGAAATAAGTGGAATTAGAAAAGAATGAAGTTCAAGCCAAGCTTGACAAGGGCCTCAGTGTTATTGATGACCTCGAGGAGCGGAATAAGTATCTAGCTGATAGAGTTAAATTTTTGGAAGTAAAACTTGAAAATGCTAGAACACTGATGTTTGTATTTTCGGTGCGACTGAGAAGCTAGACTGCAAGTTAGGGACTGGCGTGTCTCCATGTGATAAGAGAGGAGTATATTTTGTTGAGTCAAGATATGACAAAAGCTCATCGTCTAAAATTATGTATGTCCCTCCTCCATGTAATCTATGTAAGAAATATGTCGTTGAATGTCATAAAAATACTTATGTTGTTTCGTGTCCTATGTCCCAACCTCAATCTAGAGGTGTGGTGCCATCACTGTGGTAAGGCATGACACATTAAGCCTAAGTTTTTCATGTTGCACAATCAGAAGAAAAGGCCTATGAGTGTTTCAACTAGGTTTGATTATTCGAATCTAGCATTTTAAGTTTCTGCACTAGCTAAATAGACTCTACTGATTAGTGAGAAACTTGCACTGCTAACTAGGATCCTCAAGTGAAGGAGACAAGATGACTTCCCGTCAACTTCAGGATGCCTTGACCCCAACAGGCATTATGAGAGTGCACTTCTTTGTAACTCTTCTTATATGTTGCATTCATTTTTCCCATTGCATGTGTGTGTGCGTGTGTTTTATATTTTTATATGACTGCATGTTTTTATTTTCACTGCATATTGGTATGTGTGTTTGTTTTTGTTATATGTCTCTTGGTATATAAGATGGAAACCTGGACATAAATTTCATAGCTGATTCCGAATAGACGGTAGTATGATCTGCACTCGGGAATACAATTCCACGTACCATTGGATATTAACATGTCATGTTGTGTCTTTTATTATTTTTGTGAAAAAATAAAATAAAAATATATACCTATATAAAAAATGAAAAATGACCAAAAATATTTTGACTTGTTAGAGCATGGAAATCATGTGCATGTGATCTTAGTATGTAGGATATATGGTTATGCATGTATAATATGCTTTTATTTTTCTGGATGCTCTATGTGTATGAGTGTGTGTGATAAAAACCCTGGGTATATCTTGTGTTTGCATTTCACATACATAATTTTTTTTTGTCGAGACTTGGTCGCATGTATGAGTTTTTGGACTAGCAGTCTAATCTCTATCATATCTAGATCACCTAATAGTGTGACCTTTGACTAGATGACATTATGTTATCCCATTGTAAAAGTAAAATAAAAAAAATATAAAAAAAAAATTTAAATAGGTCTCAAGTGCAAAAGAGCCAATGGGCCAAATTCAAAAGATAAGAGAAAAACCTTTCACTCGAAAAAGTCTTTATTTATGAGCTCATCATATTAGGGAGAGAATGTTATAGCATACAACCAATGTTGCCTATTTTCAGGTCCTAACGGTACTGGGTTTGAACACTTATTTTGTGGACTTTGTGTGTCAAGAGATAAGATTTCTTTGGTTGCGTCCCACTCATCAAATAAGGTCTTAAGCCTTGACTCATTGTGCACTTATTTTTCACGAATATGATTTGGTGTTTATGTCATATACATGCGTGTATTATTTAGCATAACCAAAAGTGGTGCATATTATTTCATGTCATAAACAGCTGAGTACTGACTGAATATCAATGTACTTGCTTAAAGTGTTGTTTCAATCATTTTTTACTAATTTTTTTTCTCATTGTGTGCTTCATGTCATTGTGTGCCATTTTTCTTTGTTGCATATTTATGAGTTTTTACTTCCCCTATGTTGTTTTGCTAACTGAGTAGCGTTGCTAGTGAGGGGGAGTAAGTTAAGTGTGCATATTCTCTTACATGTGATGTTTAACATGGTATCTTTATCCATTGTCATTTCGTGACAAAAAAAAAGAGTAGTAAATATGTAAGTATTTCCATTTTTTTTGTATCTCCTTTTTAGAGGGAGTTGGATTAAGTTGGTAGTAGGATATCTACCCATGCATGAGATTTTTATTTCGTTTGCATCTGTTTTTTATATTCCTTGTACTTTTCACGGTATATTATTATTTATAGATGTTTCAGGTGAGCATATTAATGGCTGAGGTGGCATCGATTTCAAGACTACTTATCTAGGTATTAGATTGAGTCATATTGTAATAAGTCACTATCTTGATGGTTGGCAGTTGGCTATTTTCTTTTTGGGTCTTTTATCGTAGTCTTTGTATTAGGTAGTGTTTTGTCACATAATGCCAAATGAGGAGATTGTTAGTTTCATGTGTGTTGGCAACATCCGTAGCAAAACAAGTTCAATTGAGTTGTAATGATTCTTGAAGATCTCGGAGCAATTGGACAAGTATTTGGATAACATCAGATGGAGATATTATAGCAATGTTCACTTTCTTGGATATTTCAGAATATTTAGAGCTCCAATTGACATGAGGTCAGTTTCATTGGAAAGTAGACTCGAAGACGATCACGTACATATAAATAACGCATGATTTGACCAAGGAACGAGAAAGTTACAAGTATTTTAAGTTGCATCTAAAAACCAGTCTGCGACCTATGTTTAAGTTACGTTCGTCTGAGCATTCGAATTTTCGGAGGTAGAAACTTTACATTTGAGTTGTGTTTGAGGTGGGTTCGAACGTCCGTGCGTAAGTGGGTTATTTTGGATGCATTTTAAACCCAAATTAGTACTAGAAAACCCTTATTTTTGCCCTACCTATATAAACAAATATTGAGCCACTTTCACAAGGGTTGAAAACACATTATTCTTAGTCTAAAATCTTTGTTGCTTTCAACCTTCTTGATTTTCACCTTGAAGATTCTTTTGATTACCTTGTCTTCTTTCTTTTGGTGAGATTGAATTTTGGGTGACCATCAACACAGAAACACAACCCTAACCCAATTTCCTCAGCCTTTAGAGTTCTCAAGGAGGAAGATTGGTAGTCGAAGTTCTGGCGTTGCGAGTTCACATGGTTGATCTGCTTGGAGATTTCAGAGGTTCTGAAGAAGGCCACTTAGTGCGGGCTCGGGGAATTCTTCGGGTTATTACAGTTTAGAGATATTCGAGTCGGTAAAATTGCTGCCATAGGTCCTATATCATCAATGTAAGCTTTTCTTATTATAGTAGATTTTGGCCGGTAGCCTAGATACCCATAGTGGTTTTTTTACTCGCACCAGTTTTCCACTACGTCAACAAAATTACTTGTATTGATTTTATTTTCTGCATTGATATATTTGCTTTGTTTTATTATTGTTAGGCTTAAGGGTGCATGTTGTGAATCCATAGAAACAATAATTAGAACTTGTCTTAGTTTATGGTGTTTAATTCCGCATAGGGTCAGAACCTTAGACTAAATTGAAATTTTCAACATCCATTTTGGAAGATCTATAATAACTGTTCCTATGACCTTGATATCCAATGTCTCTTCATTCCCAACTCTAAGCTAGATCTCTCATTTGTTTAACCTTCTTTTATCTCTCATGGCTTCCATGGAGTTACAAATATAAGTAGGACTATCAGTGTCTAACACCCAACCACTATTTGCATCTAAGGCTAATGAGATGTCAATAATAGTAAAAATACAAAGCGTACCTGAGATTCCTGCTTTTCCTTTCAGCTCTGGACAATCACATTTCCACTGTCCATACTTCTGGCAATGTAGACATGCATCACGAGCTACACGCGATCTTGTATTTTATTTCTTCCAGTCTTTCTTCTTATTTCCTATTTTAATCTTCTTAGACTTCTAAAATTACTTTGAAGAGCTTGCTCCACCATGGAGGTACAAAGTGAAATTCCCTTTCTTCAAAGCCCAGCGTAACATGTTGTGAAGCTCTTCATATGTGGCTTGCATCGAATGCATCACAAATCCAGCATATGTACCGGGTAAAAAAGACATAATTAGATTTTGGCCTAGCTTTCATCTATCATCATGTCCTATCATTCCAAATATCGGATATGGTCAATCATGTTCAAAACATGAATGCTAACCACTTCATCATCCTTGAGTGTAGCGTGGAAAAATTCCTTACACCTCCGATATATCTCAATTTCTTGATTTGCTTCAAACAACTCCTAGAATGTTCTCATATTGCTCCAAGCATTTGGTACATCTATGTACTGTTTAAGAAAATTAGAAATAATTTTGACTGATATTGGATTGAGCTTCCCGTAGCTTAATTGTTATGACTCCAAGATAACGTTATTGTTCATCTTCTACTCTAAGTAGTTTGAGGCTCCTTCTAGTTTATTGGAATCCAAAAGTCGTACTAATGGATTTGTGGCAACCTTCTACAAGACAACAATTAAATACTAGCAGAATATTTTCATTTCAGTATAAAAACACTAATACGATTATGGATTTAAAATCTATTAGTGTCATCCCTCTACTTTACGTAATTCTGTAATCTCCCTTAACATGAAAAATAAAATTTGACAATCAAATTTCATAGCGAGAAGTGGATCCCATGAAATTTACTTCAGCCTCACAATAATGATCGTCTTTGTCTTCATTAACTCATTAGGTAGACCTCAAAATTCAATCATATTCATGTGACTCCTAAGTTTGGTCTTGAACCATTTCTTATCTTCACAATAATGACGGTATTGGATTAAACGTGTTCCAGGTGTATACTTGTCAATGTGCACTAATGAGTTTTGTAAGTACACCCTCATAATAATGACGGTGTTGGGTGACTACGTCAACTCATTACGCTACATCTAATATTTTACCGGAGCGAGCTAAGTTCCGACCACTTATACCTTCACAATAATGATGGTATTGGGCATAAGTAATAAGAACTTATTCATTTCCATATTGACAACACGGGCCATCCAATAATACTCCAATATTATTAATACTATTTCTTAAAAATAATCATCTAATCATGAGAGATTTATGACAATCAAGTCATTAACATGCATGGGTCAAAATAAAAATTTTAATTTAAAACATGCAATGCATATCGAATATGACTTATGCATAATTAAATCAAAATTACAGATACATGGATTCAAATACATGTCAAACATGAAACATGTGTTGTGTGGTTAAAACCTACGCTGGTATCATTCTTTTGGGACGGTTGTGGGATCCCTAAGGTCGAATCGGTATCCCACGAAGTGAAAATTATTATAACTCATAGATATCAAGCATTAATGTATTTTTAAATAATTTAATGGATTACTATTCCATTACGAGTGCATAGGAAAAAATCGGGCCTGATTCAAAGTCCGGAAACTCAAGAACGGACAGAAATAAAATTTAATGCATGTCACACGCGCACACGCTTGCACTTACGCGCGCTACAGTGCACACACACTTTAGCGCCCAGCGCTCACACCCTATTTTTTAAAAAACAAAACCATTAATTTCTTATTTTCATCTGCTATCTTTCCAGTTAGCTGATGGAAATAAGGATTTTAATCCAATCTTTTTTCAACATTCCCTAAACACTTTCAAACACCCTAAATTTAATTTTTAACATCAAAATCAATATCAACACATGTTATAGAACAAAATCATATTTTTCAAAATATCAAATATTTTTACAAAAATATAATTTTATTTTTAATATGCACATGCGTAAATTTTGAATGCAAAACACAAGCCAAATTAGAATTTCACAATGAAGTGACTCATGAACAATTATAAGTCACTCAAAGGTGGTCAAATGATTATAAAATGGTAGTCATAGCTCCAAGCTTTTATCTAGAGTTCTAAACTTTAATTTTATATTCATGTCCAACATGAACATTTTTTATCCAATTACAAGTATATTGTATTTATGTTTCTAAAGCATCCGTACACAAATTTATTAGCCTAATTTTAACTTCAAGTTATATTATTATGTATCAAATACAAAAACATAACTTATTAGAGAAGATCAAACTTATCTAATAAGCTTGAACCAAAGATATAATATTCTCCTCTTTATTGAAAAATGTAGAGAACTTCTAAAGCTTCTAAACACTTATTTAGGTTATTTTTTCTTATGTTTTGTCTTAAAGCTTACTTGTTTAAGAACTTACTCAAATTTATCTTTTTATAGTGAAGATTATGTAATTTTTAATTAATAAAAAATTTAATCAATTTTTAAGTAGGTTTAATCCAATTTTTCCAAATATGCATAATTAGGTGTGACTAATTACCTTTGTCTACCACTTTGATTTAATCCAATTAAATCAAGTCAAATACACATATTATTACATATTTTATAATTACCCAAATATCCTCATATAGTAGAGATATTTATGAAATTACAATAAAGACCTTGTGTGATTTTAGATTAATTTAATTGGGTCAAAGTAAATAATTAATGTTATACAATAACACTTAATTATTTTAATTGATAATTATAATATCAAATATGATTTATTATTAAACATTATCGGCTACCCAAGTACTCAACGAGTACATTTCATATTGTGGGACTCTCTTAGTCCAGACAAGTTCGTCATATAAGCTTAGCTTATATTACGCAATCCGTCCACCTCCGTATTCGTGGAGAACACGAACGATCTTTTTGAACTATACAAGTCGAGATCATCACTTATGTTTAACAATCCATTTGTCGTAGGCTATCTAAGTTGTGCTTAAGAAACATAGATTACATCGTCAAGTTCCAGATGCGTACATTTTTAAAATTTTCTTATTGTGTCACATGACACTTAATATTTATACTAAATTTTTTTATTACCTATTATTATAAAAAGATATATTATAATCCTCTATTAAAAAATATATATGAGGCACATAATCTCTACAATTAATATTTTTATTATTAAATTATAAAATTAAAATAATAAATTATTAAAATAAAAAACTTATTACAATATAAAAATATAATCTCTTATTAAAATAAGAAACCTAAATAGTAGCCGCCCACAAAACTTAACCAACTTTTTAGATTTCGGGTCTATTGTTATTTGTTATTTTAATTTGAATTATTTCTATAAGTTTTTTCTTTTTTTCATGAATTATTTTTTATTATTTACTGTGCTTCAGGATGCATACTAACTATTAGCTCTTGCACAATAAATTGAAAATATTATTTGAGAACTAAGAGACAAACGAAACATAAATATTACGTGTAAGTAAATCAATTGTCTCATTTAAACTGTAAAACTGATAAGATCTGAAGTATTTACAATATTAATACCTAAAATATATGTTCAACTTGCACAAACTGCGGACCATGTGCTAGTTAATTTAATTTTATAACTTCAATATAAAGCCAAGTGACGCGATAAAAAGATTTAAAAATGTTTACTTATATATACACACACCTATATCAAACCTAACTTACGGCCATGCGAGCCTTATCCCGGTAGAAATATTTACCATCCCTGCATATCTCCGCAACACAAAAAATTACTCGACTAAAAAAACATTTACCCAAAAATAAATAATAAATAGTATATATATATATATATATATATATGTGCCAGAAGATGACCACTATAAACTACTCTTAAACTCAACACTCATTAGTCATTATTATACAGAACACTAATTACAAAATGTCCCTGAAAACTCTAAGTTTTGGTCATCACATTAATACCATAATTAACCAAAAATATAGAGCAAAACATTAATTCAACGGCCCCCCATGACCTAGCGTGATGCACAAACACTCCTATTTCCACGCAATTTCCTTCTCCTTAAACCAAAATCCCTTCTATTTAAACACACACAAATCCTTCACATCCCATCACATAATCACTAAAAAAAAAAACTCTCTCCCTTCAACAATGGCTCCTCCTTTAATCATGGTGTCGATTTTGCTTCTCTCTTTTTTCACGTCAACTTTTGCCCTAGACATGTCGATCATCGACTACGATCGCATGCACCAGGACCACGGCGGCAACGGCAACGGCAACGTTAACATGTCGGAATCCAACATGAAGGCACTGTACGAGCATTGGCTGGTGAAGCACGGCAAGAACTACAACGCGTTGGGTGAAAAAGAGAGGCGGTTCGAGATTTTTAAGGATAATTTTAAGTTCATTAACGAACATAACACCATTGCAAGGACTTATAAAGTGGGTTTGAATAAGTTTGCGGATTTGAGTAATGATGAGTTCAGGAAAATGTATTTGGGTGCCAAGATGGAGAGGAAGAAGCATCTTATTAGGGTTAGTGGTGGTGGCAAGGCCAACAGAAGTGAGAGGTATGTGTATAAGAACGGGGATGTGTTGCCGGAGTCCGTTGATTGGAGAGCTAAGGGTGCCGTTGGGGCTGTCAAGGATCAAGGTCAATGTGGTAAGTGATTTTATTTTTTAAAAATAATTCTGATCAGACAATTTAGTTCATATTATACACACATTGACTCATTTGTTTTTTTCATGTGGGGATCAATTATATTGTTACTTGTGACAAAATAATTTGATTTTGTGGAATCTTTAGCATGTGACTTTGATTAAAAAAATTTGTAATGGATCTGGGATCTTGCTTATTGATAAAGAAATAATTTTAGGGAGAAGTTTTTTGGAGGTGATTTATGTCATATTTCCACTTTGATTATAGATTATAAATTCATAAACTCAACCCATTATTTTTGTTCTGATTAAAAAAATTGACTTTTTCGTTGTGATTGGATATAGCCAAATAAAATTTAATTAGTCGACTGAATTGTCATCTTGTTTTGTCGAGATTAGTCAGTTCAACGTGGAATTGAACTAAAGATGCTACATATTGATCAATTTTCGATTGGATTGAATTAACATAAGCTGATAAAATTGGACTATTTTGAATAATACAGGAAGTTGTTGGGCATTCTCAACAATTGGTGCAGTAGAAGGAATAAACCAGATTGTAACAGGAGATTTAATCTCCTTGTCAGAGCAAGAGTTGGTCGATTGTGACAAGCAATATAACCAGGGTTGCAATGGAGGTCTCATGGACTATGCCTTTGATTTCATCATTAAAAATGGAGGCATCGACTCCGAAGAAGATTATCCTTACAAGGCTGCTGATAGAGTTTGTGATCCCAATAGGGTATGTGTGTGTATATATATATATGCTTCCAATGTTTGATTAAATTAATTTTACATCAAAATTAACATCATATGTGTGTGCCCTAATTTTCAATTCTATGCAGAAAAATGCCCATGTTGTTACTATTGATGGATACGAAGATGTTCCACAAAATGATGAAAAATCGTTGCAAAAGGCTCTCTCTCAGCAACCCATTAGCGTCGCCATCGAAGCCGGTGGCCGGGCTTTCCAGCTCTACCAATCGGTAAAGTCAACACATCTTCTCTTTTTTGAGGAAATCTTTAGAATTAATATTATCATTACTTAACTCTCAATTTGCCTGACCATCAAATCAAGTGTGAATAATCTGTTTTCTCTTTGAAACAAGCGATGCTTCTGTTTATTTCGATGCTTGAAACAATTTAGTATTCTTCATATTATTAACTCAATCACTTACTACCGTTACTCTTTAGTTTTTTGTTCGCGTCTATCCTATAAACTTAAATTAGATCGGTGATTGATTTCTATATTTCTTCTGATTACTTCCAATTATTCGAATTTAATTTAATTATTTTTATCGATTCAGGGCGTATTCACAGGAATCTGTGGGACAAAACTAGATCACGGTGTTGTTGCTGTGGGATATGGAACCCATGATGGATTGGACTATTGGATTGTGAGGAACTCATGGGGACCTGATTGGGGAGAGAGTGGCTACATCAAAATGGAACGTAATGTGAAGAATAAAACAGGCAAATGTGGCATTGCCATAGAGCCATCATATCCAATCAAAAAAGGCCAGAACCCGCCCAAACCAGGGCTCACACCTCCTTCTCCGGTGAACCCTCCTCCGAGCTCCCCCACCGTCTGCGATGACGAGTTCTCATGCCCCGCCGGAAGCACTTGCTGCTGCATGTATGAGTATGGTGACTTCTGCTTTGGCTGGGGTTGCTGCCCTATTGAATCTGCTACTTGCTGCGAAGATCATTACAGTTGCTGCCCTCATGACTACCCCATATGTGACATTGAAGCCGGAACTTGCCAAATGGTAACTAATTAATCAATTAATTAATAATTCTCTCACAATTACATGAGGCCTAATGCAACTTCATTAATTGGTTTTTTGTTTATTTGATTATGCAGAGTGCCAATAATCCATTGGCAGTAAAATCATTGAAGCAAATTCATGCTATAAGTGTTAAGAAGTAAAGCATGGATTCCATTGAAGCAAGACCTAGCTAGCTTTAATTTGTTGAAGTATCCAGCTGATACAAACCCTTTTTATTTTTAATTGATGGTGATTATTGTAAATATGTTTTGTGAATTCTTAAACAGAAATAAGAAACTTAGCAAGAAATTCATAGTTTCAATCATGTATGTAAAATACATGTCAAGAATTGTCCTCATTGAATTAATATAATCACCATTTGATTCTCTGTAAGTTTTCTCATAAACCTTAGAGTATAAAGGGTTTGAAGTTATTATTTTTGCATATCATTTATGAATTATAATCAGATGTTCAGCTGAGTTTGTGTTGATCACTGAAACAACGGTCAAGAGATATGTGGAACTCATATTAAATAAATCGTGACAATTGATTTAGTATTTAACACAAACTCAATTCATTAGTCATCATTGAATCATGATCTATTATTTATTGGGCCTTTTCTCATTTTCATGTGATTATAGGTACTCTTTTCTTGATCATATGTGGTATCCGCAGTATCTTGTTCATCTTACCAATGAGCATCATTTTCATGCTATTGGCATTTTGTAGACTATTTGTCTCTATCTATTGGTGGGGAGGCATATAAATGAAGGAAAGAGTAGATTGAGGAAAGAAAGCTCGAAGGCTAAAGAGAATGGGGCTTTTCCAAAGAATTAATACAGCTTTACTATTTCCTTTGATTAACTATACAAAAAATCTCTTCTACTTTCCTATTAAATCTCTCTTTATTCTACCACATCAAAAAGCGATGATAATTATATCCATAGGCATTGGTTGGATTTAGATACTACCCATTCAAAGTTTATTCGACTTGGATTTGGTTAATTTTTAAAATATCAAACTAGATATTGGGTGGGTAATGTATAAATATAAATGTTAATTCTTTATCTAATACCTAATCAAAATTTTTAGACCTGGACTTAAATACATCCAACCCAGCAGCCTGGACACTGAAAAGACTGTTGGATTAGTAATGGAAATTACCGACGAAATTGATTTCGTTGGTAAATACCAACAGATTAAAAAAACGACTTAAAAATTAGCAGAAACATTTAGTGAATGAATTACCAACATAATTTACCATCGATAAATTAAGCACATGTTAGCAACATTGTATCGACCTTTTAACGATGAAAATTTACCGATATAATTACTGACGGAAATAATTGTCACTGATTTACAGACGAAGTTACTAACGACTAATTATTAAATATTAAAAATAAAAAGTCGAATATATTACCTATGAAAATTGCTATCTATAGATACTGCAGTCGGGAATCAGTCAATATTTAATTATTTAACACTGAGAAAATGGCTGCAATTTAGCGATAGAATTTCTATCAATATATATATATATTACCAAAAACATCTCAGGTAAGAAATATATATTAGAAAAAATTTCGACTTTCTCATCTGTATTGTATTAGACAACCATAAATACAATAGAAAACTATGTAGTGATGAACTAGAAGTTCAATACTCTAAAGATGTTTATGTTATGACATAATCGTCTTGGTCATCCAAGAGATACAATGATGCGCAGAGTAACGAAAATTCTAATGGGCATAAATTAAATAACTAGAAGATTCTATTGACATATGAGATCAACTGCACCGTTTGCTTACAAGGCAAACTTGTGATATGCCCATCTCCATCTAAGATTGCCCTTGAATCCCCCATCATTCTTACAAAGGATTCATGGAGACATTTATGGACCAATCTATCCAAAAAGTGGATATTTCTGTTACTTTATAGTTTTGATTGATACATCATTTGCACGGTGGTCACATGTTTACTTGTTGTCTTGTTGGGGTTGGTGCTCAGAGCGCCAATTCCCGATTGTATTTCTTTTGAATACTTCTGTAAAACATTATTATTATGAATAATATATGCAGTTTCTATAATATAATCTATCTTATTAAATGCAAAAGACGTAATGACCTTAGAATGATTAGTCATGGTACTGTTGTAAAAGCGTCGCAACTGACATTGAGTAGTATCATGACGTTGTCATTCTCAGATTGTTCCTGGTCAAGGTTTACACTACTTGGTCAGTATAGTAAACCCATTGAGACCAGTACATGTCGTATACTGGAATATATGATTCCAATGGTTTCTCAATGAACTATTAGTCTTGGAGACTAGTATAGACGTGTAGGTGTTTATAGCAGATAAACACTGAACGACTCACTGAAGATTCTTAATGGATGGTACACCAGCGTCAATAAGAATCTTCTCGGGTTGATTAGCACTTGTGATTCTTAGACTTGAGATGCCATTGTGGGCACATGAGACATCTTCTACACTTAGATGGTAGTCACGTCGCCGATCTATTTAGATCAGACCTCCGCTTGTTCGTTGGGTGTAGACAGATCCTCAGGGTGTCCTATGTGTATCAAGATAGGATCTGTCAGTTCTGTGTATCAAAGCATAGGTAGTCCATATGATTAGCAATAAGATAAAACCAAGGGCCCGTGGTAAAGTTTAGAAGCCAGTTCTAAACATTCTTTTAGAGATTGCTAATGGAATAGTCGACTGGATAATCCCCGTAGAGATTTGACGTTTACATCTATATCTCTGGGATTTATCCGGATACCCGTGACGGAGAAATTATACATTTGCCATGACCTCGACCTGCATGGTTCAGCGAGATTATCTGTGTTCGTCATAATCTACGGGTGGATAGATTATGGACACGAAATTGATTTCGTGACGGATATACCTGAATCTAGAGAGTCTCAATAATGAAACATACTCGTAGAGCACTAAAGCAACATTAATAAATAATATTGATTATTTATAAAGTCGTTTAAAGGTTAAACGCAAGATACGTGCTAAAGGGACTAGATAGTCATTTGCCTAATTATTGTGTATTTACATTTAATACTTGATTAATTTAAATACACATAATTAATAGTCAAAATGAGTTATTTGACTTATATCCTAAATGAATATATGTTTTTAATATTTAATGTAAATATTATACATATATTTAATATATTTGTATTTGATTAATTAATTGATTATTTAATTGTTAAATGATTAAATTAATTAAAATATAAATATCTTACATTAGGATATTTGATGTAAATGATATTAGTTGCCTTTGTTGACTTAATTAAATATCTAATAAAGTGTTATTTGGATATTTATGCAAGTTGACTAAATTTAAGTGAAATGAAATTGAAATTACAAGACTTGTATTGGCTAGGTGATTTTCGGCCAAGGCATAATTGATACAAGTATATATTGTTTTTCATTTCATTTTATTCTTAACCTAATACACTTTACAAAGACAAACTCCATTGAAGAAACAAAAAGGAAGCTTGAGAAAAGAAAGGCAAAATCAAAGAAAGCTTGGATTTTAGTAAGTTTCTTCAACTTACTATTAGAAAGGAAAATGTTCCTTAGGATCTAGGCTTTAACATATGATGTTCTTAGGTTATTTCTTTCTTTATTCCTTGTGTTTTTGTTGGTGGAAGTTTTGATGGAAGTGTTGAGCATGTGTGATGAAAGAAGATTGTGACTATTGTAGTTATAAGCTTTCTTTTAAGGTTTTGGAAACCATGTTGCTAATCTAGAGTTGTTGAACCACTCTTAGATGACCTAGATTTGATCTTGAGTTGTTTCATTGTGTTGAGACTTGGATTGGATGTAATAATGATGGTTGAAGTAATTGATTTAACCAATTTGGTTTAATTTGTCCAATTTGATGAAATTGAAAAATTAGGGTTCATGACCAATTCCAAATTTGGGGATTTTCATATATGTTGTGTATTTGGATGTGTATATGATGCATATAAAGTTTCATGTTGATTGGATTACATCTTGATGTGTTTTGAGACATGAAATGACCAAATGGACAAAATGCCCACCTAAGGAGGCTCACGGCCAAGAATTAGAATTTGGGGATTTTTGGTTGCCTTGGTGTTTTAATATTTTGAACATGCTAAGTTCATATTAGAAATGATTTAGAATCATTCAAAATTGATTTGATCAATTTCGGATTAAAATGGACAAAAATACCAAGTAAGGGTAATTTGGTAAATTCACTTAAATATGATTTATTGAATTTTATTTCATAATTTGATTATTGGAATATTAAATAAATATTTTTATTTAATTAATCCGAGAAAAATTTTTGAAATCGGAAAATACGATTTTCCACCGCTTCCGCTGCGTTACCGGATCCCCCCCTTAAAAACCCCTACAAAATGGTATCAGAGCGAGTATGATTCTAGGCCCCCTAAAATGATTTCTTTAATTAAATCAATGTTTAATAATGCTTTCTTGACTTTATACATGCTTATTATAATCTAATTTGGTTAGATTTAGGGTATATGACACTTAGCGGAAAATCCCTAATTAATAAGGTTTTAATGTAATTATGTATTTGATGCATGTTATGTGGTCCGTCTTGTCAATACGGTTTATGAATACTTCTCTCTGACTGCATCTGAGACCGTGCCTCTGCTGTGAGGGTGTAGCCGATAGAGATTTATTTATACCGGATGTATATCAGATACTAAGTAAATTCAAGTAAAAGCGGAATTCTGAACGTGCCCTAGCTGTCAGGATTACGTAAGTAACTTGAGTTTATCATTGACGAGTTTAACCTTGGTATGTCTCCTTGTGGGCCTGCCTTCACAGCGACAACGAGAAACGACCAGGACGGAAACCCAGGAGTCACTATTGAGTGATTGACAAATGAGTTTCTACCTGATGAATATATGTAGGCGAGACCGTGCCTCTGCTGTGAGATGAAATATATTCACGGGATCCACTTTTCACTATTTGTAATTAATTTAAATATTAAATCTTTGTATTCTGTTTGGGGACTACAGTATTGCATGATTTAGTGGGAGTGGCATTTTTAGATTAAAAATCCATGATCTAGTTTATGCTTTTGATATTATATGAAACTGCTTATTTTCTGCTAACCGTTTTTCGTGATCTATATGATAGATTGGCGATGGCGGCACAATCCACAAATCAGTTTGCGCGTATGCTTGATGCGAACAAACTGAAAGGCGCTGAGAACTTCGCTGACTGGGAATTGGATTTGAGGATTGTCCTCGATTCCGAAAAGCTGGGATATGTTCTTGAGGGTCCGTTGCCCCTTGCTGTGGGTGCGGATGCTTCGGAGGACGAACGACAAGTTTTTGAAACTTGGAAGGATGATGATTTAAGGGTTAAATCGTACATCCTTAGTTCACTGTCTCCGAAAATCAAGCAACAGTATTATGGTATGCTAGATTCTTATAGTATGATGACGCGATTGAGACAATCGTTTGAGAACCAAGAACAAGTGATTGTTCACAAAGTCGCCATGGAACTGTTCCATGCGCGTCTGGATGAGGGGCAAAATGTTAGCCCACATGTTCTTCAGATGATCGATTTGATCGATCAATTGAGGCAACATAATCTCATCTTGAATGATGTTCTCGGTAGGAGTGTCATTCTTGGTTCACTTCCAGCTTCATTTCGCCAGTTCGTGATGTACTTCAACATGAACGGGACTGTCTGTACCTACCAGAAGCTACATAGGATGTTGCTCACGGCAGAAGAGGATCTTAAGAAGGGAGTACCGACTCGCCCACCTAGATCTACTTCTCTCTCTGATTCTTCCCAATGATGGTCCAAGGGAAAGAAGAAGAAAGGGAAGAAGAAAAAGGCTTTCGGTCCTCAACAGCAGGCGAAGATTGCTAAGCCCAAGAGGGCTTCTGAAGACAAATGCCACCACTGCGGCAAAGTCGGGCATTGGAAAATGAACTGTCCTGATTACATTGCCCAGCTGAGGAGAGATAGAGCATCTACATCAGGTACATTTATTTTTCCAGTTATTGACTTATCTTTGGCTTGTGAAGCAGTTACATCCAACTGGATTTTAGATTATGCTTGTCCCATTCACATTTGCAATTCGTTGCAGGTGCTGAAGGAAAGTAGGAGGCTGAAGCCCGGGCAGATGCAGTTGCGGTTCAGGAGTGGAGACTCTTTGGATGCAGTTGCAGTGGGAGTATGCGAGATCTCATTGCCGAATGAGACACTTTTGTTAAATGAATGCCATTTTGTACCTGGATGTGTAGCTAATATTATATCACTTTTTGTATTGGATACAGAAGGTTTTTGTATTAATATTAAGAACAGTTCTTTATATTTATATGATAGTAATAATATTCAGATCCTTTGTTGTCCAAACCAGCATGGTCATTATACATTGCAAACTTCAAAAGATATATTAAATACTGGAGTTAATAAACGTAGTTTACCTGTAATTAATAATACTGAACTTTGGCATATGAGACTTGGTCACATTGGCGTTAAACGCCTTACCCAATTGGTTAGGAATGGTTTGATACCAGATCTTACCATTGAATCTTATCCAACTTGTGAATCCTGTATTCAGGTTAAAATGACCAAAGCCCAATTTTCTGGTGTTGGACACCGTGCCATTAACTTACTGGAACTCGTACATTCTGATGTATGTGGTCCACTAAGTCAAACTGCTCACAGTGGTTATTCGTACTTCGTACCTTTACCGATGATCTGTCACGGTACGTTTATGTCTATTTGATGCGACATAAATCAGAAACCTTTGAAAAGTTCAAAGAGTTCCGAAATGAAGTAGAAAAAAGACTGGTAAATATATAAAAGCCTTCGATCAGATCGAGGCGGCGAATATATGAGTGGCGAGTCCATGGATTATATGAAGGAGAATGGGATTCTCGCTCAATATACTCCTCCAGGTACTCCACAGCACAATGAAGTGTCTGAGAGGAGAAATCAGACTTTATTGGATATGGTCCGATCAATGTTGAGTTTCACAGATTTTCCCTATTATTTATGGGGCTACTCTCTCTTAACAGCCGCACATCTTTTGAACAAGATTCCTTCAAAAGATGTTCCTACGACTCCGTATCAGATATGGTTCGGTAGGAGACCAAATCTTAATTATATTAAGGTTTGGGGTTGTCCTGCCTATGTCAGGGTGACTCAGCAAGATAAGCTTTCGCCTCGAGGGCAAAACTTTAGGTTTGTCGGATATCCTTCGAATACGAGGGGATATCTGTTCTATGATACCGAGCATCGAAATGTGTTCGTAGCTCGCTTCGCAAAATTTCTAGAAGTAGAATTTTTGTCAGAAGGTGGTAATCATAAACAGGTTGAGCTTTATGAAGTCCAACCTGAAAACAACGAACCAACGGAGGAACCTGAAGTTCAAGTAGATGAATGACCTTCAACACACACTCTCCGTAGGTCGGAAATGGTATCTAGACCTCCTGAACGCTTGTATTTGATACAAGAAAAGAGTCTGGATGTTCTCTTAGTTGAAGAGACAGATCCTTTCACCTATAGAGAATCGATGTTGGACATCGACTCCGTGAAATGGCAAAGTGTCATGAAATCCGAGATAGACTCAATGCATGAGAATCAAATTTGGGACTTGGTTCCGCTTCCCGAATGAATTGTTCCTATCAGTTGTAAATGGGTTTACAAGAGGAAGCGCGGGCCTGACGGTAAGGTTGAAACTTACAAGGCCCGACTGGTAGCAAAAGGTTACACGCAGCGCGACCTGGCGTCGACTACGATGAAACTTTTTCACCAGTAGCAATGCTTAAGTCTATTCGGATTTTGCTTTCTATAGCTGCGTATCATGACTACGAGATTTGGAAAATGGATGTCAAAACGGCTTTTCTAAATGGATTTCTTGATGAAGAAATCTATATGGAACAGCCGGAAGGTTTTGCGTCTAGCAAAAACTCGGGCATGGTATGTAAGCTTAAGAAGTCCATTTATGGACTTAAACAAGCTTCACGAAGTTGGAATCTTCGATTCGACGAGATTATTAGATCGTCTGGTTTTCTCAAGAATTTGGAAGAATCCTGTGTGTATCAGAAGGCCAGTGGGAGCATGGTCGTATTTTTAGTCCTATATGTTGATGACATCATAATCATTGGGAATGATTTAGGTATGTTACAAAGCGTCAAAGCATACCTCTGTAAGAATTTCTCCATGAAGGACCTGGAGAAGCTTCATTGTTTTAGGGATAAAACTCTATAGAGATAGACAAAGGAGGCTGATTGGTTATCCCAATCAACGTACATAGATAAGATCTTGGAACGGTATAGTTTTGGTAACTGTAAGACAGCAAACATACCGTTCAGACATGTGATTCATCGTTCAAAGAAGATGTGTCCACAAACAGAAGATGAGAAGGTAGAATGTCTAACCAACCTTATGTTTCGTGTTTGGGTAGCATAATGTATGCCATGTTATGTATAAGGTCTGATATCAGTTTCGCTGTAAGCGTAACTAGTCGATATCAGTCCAATCCAGGTAATGACCATTGGATGGCCATTAAACATATCCTAAAGTATCTTAAAGGTACCAAGGATAAGTTAATAATTTATTGAGGAAACGAACTGCAGGTTAATGGGTATACAGACTCCGATTTTCAATCGGATCCCGATGATAGAAAGTCTACATCTGGATTTGTCTTTACCCTTAACGGAGGTGCAATTTGTTGGAAGAGTTCCAAACAGGGATCGACAGCAGATTCCACCACTGAGGCGGAATATATTGCAGCTTCTGAAGCTGCAAAAGAGGCTGTGAGGATAAAGAATTTTATCACAGAATTAAGAGTTGTCCCAAGTATCGAGAATGTGATTCCGTTATACTGTGATAATACTGGAGCCATTGCGCAAGCAAAGGAACCGAGGGTGCATCAGAAGTCGAAGCATGTGGAACGCAAGTACCACATCATTCGAGAGATCGTGTCGCGATGGGATATTGTCGTGTGCAAGGTACCGAGTGAAGATAATGTAGCAGACCCGCTGACGAAGGCCATACCTCCGAAGCTGTTTGATAAACACGTGGAGTCGATGGGTATTAGATACAATCGATATTGGCACTAGAGCAAGTGGGATGGAGATTTTGTTGGGGTTGGTGCTCAGAGCGCCAATTCCCGGTTGTATTTCTTTTGAATACTTCTGTAAAACATTATTATTATGAATAATATATGCAGTTTCTATAATATAATCTATCTTATTAAATGGTAAAGACGTAATGACCTTAGAAGATTAGTCATGGTACTGTTGCAAAAGCGTCACAACTGACATTGAGTAGTATCATGACGTTGTCATTCTCAGATTGTTTCTGGTCAAGGTTTACACTACTTGGTCAGTATAGTAAACCCATTGAGGCCAGTACATGTCGTATACTGGAATATATGATTCCAATGGTTTCTCAATGAACCATTAGTCTTGGAGACTAGTATAGACGTGTAGGTGTTTATAGCGGTTAAACACTGAACGACTCACCGAAGATTCTTAATGGATGGTACACCAGTGTCAATAAGAATTTCTCGGGTTGAGTAGCACTTGTGATTCTTAGACTTGAGATGCCATTGTGGGCACATGAGACATCTTCTACACTTAGATGGCAGTCACGTCGCCGATCTATTTAGATCAGACCTCCGTCTGTTCGATGGGTGTAGACAGATCCTCAGGGTGTCCTATGTGTATCAAGATAGGATCCGTCAGTTCTGTGTATCAAAGCATAGGTAGTCCATATGATTAGCAATCAGATAAAACCATGGGCCCGTGGTAAAGTTTAGAAGCCAGTTCTAAACATTCTTTTAGAGATTGCTAATGGAATAGTCGACTGGATAATCCCCGTAGAGATTTGACGTTTACATCTATATCTCTGGGATTTATCCGGATACTTGGACGGAGACGAAGAAATTATACATTGCCATGACCTCGACCTGCATGGTTCAGCGAGATTATCCGTGTTCGTCATAATCTACGGGTGGATAGATTATGGACACGAAATTTGATTTCGTGACGGATATACCTGAATCTAGAGAGTCTCAATAATGAAACATACTCGTAGAGCACTAGAGCAACATTAATAAATAATATTGATTATTTATAAAGTCGTTTAAAGGTTAAACGCAAGATACGTGCTAAAGGGACTAGATAGTCATTTGCCTAATTATTGTGTATTTACATTTAATACTTGATTAATTTAAATGCACATTAATTAATAGTCAAAATGAGAGTTATTGACTTATATCCTAAATGAATATGTTTTTAATATTTAATGTAAATATTATACATATATTTAATATATTTGTATTTGATTAATTAATTGATTATTTAATTGTTAAATGATTAAATTAATTAAAATATAAATATCTTACATTAGGATATTTGATGTAAATGATATTAGTTGCCTTTGTTGACTTAATTAAATATCTAATAAAGTGTTATTTGGATATTTATGCAAGTTGACTAAATTTAAGTGAAATGAAATTGAAATTACAAGACTTGTATTTGGCTAGGTGATTTTCGGCCAAGGCATAATTGATACAAGTATATATTGTTTTTCGTTTCATTTTATTCTAACCTAATACACTTTACAAAGACAAACTCCATTGAAGAAACAAAAAGGAAGAGCTTGAGAAAAGAAAGAAAGGCAAAATCAAAGAAAGCTTGGATTTTAGTAAGTTTCTTCAACTTACTATTAGAAAGGAAAATGTTCCTTAGGATCTAGGCTTTAACATATGATGTTCTTAGGTTATTTCTTTCTTTATTCCTTGTGTTTTTATTGGTGGAAGTTTTGATGGAAGTGTTGAGCATGTGTGATGAAAGAAGATTGTGATTATTGTAGTTATAAGCTTTCTTTTAAGGTTTTGGAAACCATGTTGCTAATCTAGAGTTGTTGACCCACTCTTAGATGACCTAGATTTGATCTTGAGTTGTTTCATTGTGTTGAGACTTGGATTGGATGTAAGAATGATGGTTGAAGTAATTGATTTAACCAATTTGGTCTAATTTGTCCAATTTGATGAAATTGAAAAATTAGGGTTCATGACCAA
The DNA here is from genome assembly GCA_019454045.1 of Zanthoxylum bungeanum. Classification (NCBI taxonomy): domain Eukaryota; kingdom Viridiplantae; phylum Streptophyta; class Magnoliopsida; order Sapindales; family Rutaceae; genus Zanthoxylum; species Zanthoxylum bungeanum. Next base: position 22,126 of record SKCR01045514.1, on the reverse strand, counting down.
TTCCAAATTTGGGGATTTTCATATATGTTGTGTATTTGGATGTGTATATGATGCATATAAAGTTTCATGTTGATTGGATTACATCTTGATGTGTTTTGAGACATGAAATGACCAAATGGACAAAATGCCCACCTAAGGAGGCTCACGACCAAGAATTAGAATTTGGGGATTTTGTTGGACAGTTATGACCCATAGCGTCACTGTTTGTAAAAGACATTGTGTTTTTGTACGAAATTAACTATGTAGTAATGAAATTGCCTTTTACCGTTTTGTAATGTAATTACTTTGATATATTAAATGGTAAAAGTCCATATGATTAGTTCCGGATTGAGATGATATGAGACAGTATCAATCCATAAAGGTTTAATCATTAAATATCCCTAGTCGTAGTATTATCGAGACTGGACATCGATAATACGGAATAGACTAGTATTGCACTTGTGCGCGTTGTGAGGGCATAACGGCACAGTTCTCATATGTTTAAGTATTGGATACTTATGCAAGTGCGATAGGAGGTTGTGTTTTACCGATGGTACGGAAAACAGCTTCGCTCTGGATAGACCCCGCGGAATCCCATTGGTAGTATGTATATGTGTCTATGGGAGTCCGCTTCAGGGTAGGTGTATTTGGTCTTAACCTGAGACTTGCATCGCTAGTACTTGCGACAATCGGTAAACTTTCGTTTTGGTCGTCCAGGACTTTAACAGGTTCTGTGTGCGCCTCTTCTAGGTTTATTGAGAATCGTAGTGTATTGGATGTGATGTCAAGATGAGAGTATCACTTCAGACATATGGAGATGATGATCACGCAGGGATTCAGAACTAGTTCTCTATAGTGTTGCAACCATCGTGATAATATGACAAGGTCATGATTATCCGATTCAAAGAGACTAGTTGCTTGATATCCGATATATGCTTCGTACGGGGCAGAGACACTTCTCCAGCCCCAGGCCTAGCATGTGATCATCAGATACTGGATCGCAATACGCAATACGACGTATACTACGCCTGACATAGATTATATATTCCAGTAAGAATATTTCTGGAGAATTGGGTAGGCACGGTGCTTTGCTAGAAGCCAACCATGTCTTGTAAATCAGTAAGCATGTAGTACGAGGTACTCACTTTATCGGATAGTCCGATAACCGGATTTACTGCCAACATATCCAGAGATCTCTTGGGTCGCTTCCCAAAGATTCACCGATGACAGTTGACTTAAAATATAATTAATCTGGGATTAATTTAGAGAGAGAAAATTAATCTGGGATTAATTGGGGCTTTATTTAATCCGGGATTAAATGTGTTCAGTAGAGAGAGAACGCGATTAATTGGAATTAATCGGTAAAATAAATTTAATAGTTAAATTTGATTTTTCTATTTATTTATTTAAATGGGCTAAAATTAATATATCGGATATATTAATACGAATTGGATTTCGTTACGAAATTAAAGTCGGACTTTAATACGAACGAACGAGTTAATTTAGAATTAATTCGTAAACGTCGATCGTAATATATTTGCAAGGCATCGATATTTAATTAAATTAGATTTAATTATTTAACGACGGAAGTTCGTTTAATCGGATTAAACGGAACCGAGCCGCGGCAAATGTTCGTAGAGATATTTGAATTTTGAATTCAAATATGTGGGGCCCACTTCACATGTGTGGTAGGTGGTGGTAGTTGGCATTTATGCCAAGCCACCAACCACTCAACCACCTTGTTTTACTTTTTGTAAACCATTTACCAAACCTACCAAGTTTAGGGTAAAAAGGGTGAAATAGTTTTACCTAAAGGTGAATAACAAAAAAGAAAATCTCTACACTTGTTACACAACACTATTCATTAGATGAAAATTGAAAAACCCTAGAGAACTCCCTAGGGCTTGGCCGAATTCCTCAAGCTTCTCATCTCTTGGATTTGTTTCAAATCAACTAAAAGCTAGCACTAAGGAAGTTGACAAAGGTGATAGGGAAACTACTCAATAGCTTGGAATCATTAAAAGGGAAACTACTCAAAAGCTTGGATTCATCAAAGGCTTGGAATCATCAAAAGGTTGGAACTTGGAGTTCATCTCTCAAAAGTTTTAAAGCTCTATCCACTCATTGTAAGTTTATTCCGCACCTTATAATGATCATATGAAATGTTTTTCATGCTTATTAGATCCTATGAATGTTCTAGGAACACTAACAGATTTTTGGTTTCCTTGGTGTTTTAATGTTTTGAACATGCTAAGTTCATCTTAGAAATGATTTAGAATCATTCAAAATTGATTTGATCAATTTCGGATTAAAATGGACAAAAATACCAAGTAAGGGTAATTTGGTAAATTCACTTAAATATGATTTATTGAATTTTATTTCATAATTTGATTATTGGAATATTAAATAAATATGTTTATTTAATTAATCCGAGAAAAAGTTTTAAAATCGGAAAATACGATTTTCCACCGCTTCCGCTGCGTTACCGGATCCCCCCCTTAAAAACCCCTACAGTCCACACGTAACATTGCATTTGCCAAGCTACTTGCCCAAATGATTGGATTAATGGCACAATTCCCAGATTATCCAACCAAAACCATACGACTAGATAATGCTGGAGAATTTACATCCAAGACATTTGATGACTACTGTACATCAGTTGGAATCGATGTTGAACATCCAGTTCCGCATGTACATACACAAAAATGAAAGATCCGACAGAATCATTGATCAAACGAATTGAGGTAGTTGTATGAACTTTATTATTACAAACTCAATTATCAATTTCTACATGTGGTCATGTTATACTACATGCAGCTGCATTAATTCGCCTTAGACCCACAACTTATCATTAATGTTCTACAATCCAACTTGTTAGTGATCACCAACAAGATATTTCCCATCTACGCAATTTTGGTTGTACTATGTATGTTCCAATTTCACCTCCACAAAGCGCAAAGATGGGACCTCAACGTCGTTTGAGGATATATGTTGGGTTTAATTCACATTCCATCATTAAATATTTATAATCCTTGACCGATGATTTTTTTGCTGCACGTTTCGCGAATTGTCATTTTGATGAGAAAATTTTTCCACCATTAGGGGAAACAAATATACTTCAGAAACAAGACATGAACTTTCTTGGAATGTTCCTACCATATCTCATTTAGATTCTCACACCAGCCAATATTAAAATGAAGATAATCCATTTGCAACAAATTACAAATCAATTATCAGATGTATTTACAGATGTAACAAAAGTAATCAAGTCACATATACCACATGCTAATATACCAGCCCGAGTGATTGTTTATGTTGAATAATCTAGTGTAAAGACAACCAATGAATCATTTATTGCACGTTAGAAACATGGTAGACCACTTGGTTATAAAGATACTATTCCCCGAAAGAGGAAAATGAGAGATCTAGATTTTATTGGAAATAATGCTCGAGCAATAACTATACCCACATCTTCTGAATCACTAGTTCCAGAAGAAATGATAGTCCATGAAGAGACACTAGCCTATGAAGAGGCTCAAAAATCCAAAAATAAGGAAAAATATACAAATTATACTTTTTCAAGAGAACTGTAGGATCGAAAGGAAATAACCATCGACAATGTGTTTTCATATATAGTAGCTACTGAAATTACAAATGATTTTGAACTTTAAAATGTCGATGAATGTAGACAAAGACATGATTGACCTAAATAGAAAGAAACAATTCAAGCAGAATTGATTTCTTTAGCCAAACATGAAGTATTTGGACTCGTAGACCAAATACCTGAAGATGTCAAACCCGTTGGTTAAAAATGAGTGTTTACACAAAAACGTAATGAACATAACGAAATCATCAGATACAAAGCGCGACTAGTTGCACAAGGTTTCTCGTAGAGACCATGTATTGACTATGATGATACATATTCTCTTGTGATGGATACCGTTACGTTTCGATTTTTAATTAGTTTGGCAGTCTCTGAAAGACTGGACATGCGTCTGGACGTAGAAATAACATATTTATATGGGTCACTTGACATTGATATTTACATGAAATCCTTGAAGGATTGAAAATGTCTGAAGGATATAAATCAAAAGATCATAAATTATGTTCAATCAAGTTACAACGATCTTTATACGAAGTGAAACAATATGGACGCATGTGGTATAATTGTTTGAGTGAATATGTGATGAAAGAATGATATATAAATGATCATTTATGCCCATGCATATTTTTTAGAAAGTCAGAAACTGGATTTCCTATTATAGCAGTATTTGTCGATGATATGAACTTAATTAGAACTCATGAAGAGCTTCTAAAAACTATTGAATATTTGAAAAAAGAATTTGAGATGAAAGACTTGGGAAAAATGAAATATTGTCTCGGCTTGCAGATCGAGCATAAAACATTCATAATGTTTATCCATCAGTCTGCTTATATTGCGAAGATTCTAAAACGTTTCAATATGGATAATGCTCATCCATTAAGTACTCTCATGGTAGTCTGATCTTTCGATCCTAAAAGGGATCGATTTCGTCATAAAAAAGATAATGAAGAGATACTTGGTCCGGAAGTACTATATCTTATTATAATTGGCGCCTTGTTATATTTAGTTCAATGCACCAGAACAGATATTGCATTCTCAGTGAATTTATTGGCAAGATTTAGCTCTGCGCCAACTAGATGATATTGGAATGGCGTCAAACATATCTTTCGTTATCTTCATTGGACTAAAGACTTTGGATTGTTTTATTCAAATGAGCTAATACAAAATCCATGCCTTGTTGGTTATACTTATGCAGGATATCTCTCTAACCCTCATAAGGCACATTTACAGACATGGTATGTTTTTACCTATAATAATACTGTAATGTCATTGCGATATACAAAGTAGTTTTTTGTTGCTACATCTTCCAATCACTCAAAGATACTTGCACTACATGAAGTAAGTAGAAAATGTATATGGTTAAGATCACTTATCCATCACATTTAGAGCACATGCAACTTAAACTCTGCCATTGATATTTCGACAGTGATATATGAAGATAATACTGGCTGTATTGCACAAATTAGAACAAGGTACATCAATGGAGATAAAACCAAACACATTTCACCAAAATTCTTCTATACTCATGAGCTCCAACAAAGAAAGCAAATGATGTTAAGCAAATACTGTCAACCGACAATTTTGCAAACTTATTTACAAAACTTTTACCTACATCAACATTTAAGAAACTTATACATAGTATTGTCATGCGTCGACTTAGTAAATTATTTTAACAATATCTTTCATCAGATGGAGCATATTCATTGACATGACACAAGTACATTGTACTCTTTTTTCTTCAACTAGTTTTTGTCCAATTGGATTTTACTGGTAAGGTTTTAATGAGCCAATGTTATCTTGTCCAGAAGTCAAAAAAGTTATGTGAGATTAAAATAGTCGGGACTAAAGGGGAGTGTTGACTGTTGTAAATATATAGTGTGAGCCCCACTACTTTAATCTTTATCTTATGTTCTATTATTTAGATAATTATTCTTGTAACTTATCCCATCATAACTCATTCCTATAAATATAGAGGAATCATGTGTAGTTTTCAATTCATTTTCATTCATTGAGAATCAATAAGAAAAACATGCGGCTTTCAAGTCTACTCTTGTTTTTCTTTTATTATTATCACAATAATCTTGCTTAGTCCATATTAAAATTAAAATGGAAATTGTTGAATCAAATTTAGTCCTACTGCATTTATGTACTCAGTATTGGAAAGCCAGAGCTACACTTTTTCCATACGGTTTTGTTTTATAAACAAATCATTTTAATCCTTCAAAAAGTATTTAATTAAAATGTAAGAAAATTTTGATAATATTTAGTGTAGATTAGGATTTTACAATATAATTAAATAAATAATCAAACAGTCCAAAGTTGAGAACCCTTACTGACCATTAATCACACAAGATAATATTTCTCTAAAATTATTCTATTTAATCGGTAATTAATCGCTATTTAACTATAAATTATAATTTGAGTGATTTAATTCGGTCGATTTCTAATTTCTCAAAAATCATTCAATTTTATTTTTTAATTTTTCAATATTCCTCTAAAGTTTTGATTGATGATAATAAAAACATCAGCTTCCTTAATTTATTATATTTCTTATATAAGAATAAATATTTCTAATTGTATTAAAATAATCCTTAAAAATAAATAAAATTTTCTAATTGTATCAAAATAGTCTCTTAAAAAAGCTGAAGACTCTTAGATTAGTTAATATTTTTTAATTATAAATAAATAATTTTTAGTTAATTTTTGATGATTTTGTGAGTTTTGATTTTTTATTCTCAAATATGACCTTTATTATTTCTGATTAAGCCCAACTATTTATTTGTTACTGATTTCTCTAATTAAATTATTGAACTGCAAAATCTACGTACCCCATGTGGTAATCACGTGACCAAAACCTTCACAATCACAAATCACTGAACAAAAACTTACATCGGAACCCCCCCCCCCCCCTCCCCCGGGCTCTCTCTCTCTCTCAATTATAAACCCTAGCTTTGCTTCCCAATACTCTTTTGTGTAATCCTCTGCACCAATCTCGACTGGACTCAAATTCCAATCCCGGTAAGTCAAGATCCTGGCCGTAGATCTGGAATCTTTCATTTACCAGCTATTAGTTTCTCTTGTTTTTATTTTCATTACTAATTTTGTAAACAAGCATCTTTACAGTCAAAGCTATGATCTTGTTAACTTTCTTAATCAATTGTGAAAGTAATTAAGCATTTTAGCTTATTGTTTTGTATGTAAATTTAGCTTTATTGGTTGTTGCCGTGTGGATGCAAGAAACTTCAAATTTTGAAGTGTTAATTTGTATACGATGAGTGTCAAAAGCTGAACTTTCAAATGGTTTTGTAGAAACAGCAAAAATAAGTTCTTGTCGATAGTTGTGTTTGCTATTTAGGATGCAAATTTAATTAATTTAGAGTGAGGCGAGGTGGGTAGCAAATTTAGTCAATCTGAACAGCACAAAAAACTAAAATCATAAAAAAAAAAAATAATAAAAAAAATATCCACAACAAATTCATATCAATTATCAACTTATAAATAAAAACATCTATCAAAATTAAACAAACTAAAACACAACAAAATAGGTTAATGAAATAAAATGACCGTTATTTGTGCCTGATAGGATGAAATGTGGATCTAAAATGTCATCCTCCAAAGAGTCATCATCATATATAATTTCTATCATAAATAAATTTATTAATATCAAATTATAACTAATAAATAAATATAATAGAAAATGTTGGTTTTTTTATAAAGATAATAATTATTTTGCCATTTTCGGTGAAGTATCGGGGTGGAGCTACCTTGTCAACGTGGTTAACAATATTGCCGGTCAGGATTTCAAAATTGAAAATTTTATTTTATGTATCTTTTTAGTCTATAAAGAAACTTAAAAGTCGGGACTCCTTCTTCTGACTTTTAGTTCCCTTATATAATTTTTTATTTAAAAAAAAATAATAACTTCAAAGCTTTGGGTTGAGGCATCCATCTCAAACCACCAAACCGCCTCAGATTGTCCCGACTCGAAGGGTCCACCTCAAACTGCCTTAGGCCATCCCGACTCGAAGCGTCATGAGGAGGGCCTATTGAAAACTTGGCCTGAGGCAATAGCCTCGACATGCCGCGGCTGTGCGGCGCAGATGGAGTTTTCAAACTATGCAGGCATAGTTGTCAAATGTGCGCCTCAGGCACGCCTTGGCTCGCCTTAGGCTCTGGCTCAGACTAGGCCAGACGAGCGCGCGCCTAGGCACAAAGGCTCGCGCCTTTTAGATGCTCCTAGGCACAAGACACGCCTCATAAAAATGTGTGAGAAAACCCCAACCCGAATTGACTCACCTAACCTGAAATCAAATTGTATAACATTTATTCAATAAATTAAGATATGTTTTGGGGTTGGCTTCAAATTTTGACAAACAAATTAATTTGTATTATCAGTATTTGTATTATTGTAATTTTTTTTTTTAATTTTTTTTAATTTTTTTTGTTTTTATATTTTCAATGATTTTCCTTTGTTTAGTTGACTAGATACTTATATTTTTTTTTTTACAATTTGCGCCTCACTTTCATCAGGCGCGCGCCTTGCTCCTTGATGCGTGCGCCGAGACCCTAGGATCTTTTGCGCCTTAGTGTGTCATGCGCCTTTAACAACACTGTATGCGGGTATGGTAATTGTCGAGGTTTGGCAAAATGGGGCTTTTGTGTTAATTTATGTTGTTAAGTTTGTACGAAGAGTTTTCCTGTAATGAAACTTGCCTTTTCTGTTAGCTGGTCTTATAACTAACGGGAAATTAATTGTAAGTTTTGGAGAAGTCCCATTTTTGAAGTCAGTTTTTATTCTAAGGGTGAGAAGGAGTTGGTTTAGCTGCTAAAATGAGGTTAAAGTTGTTGGGTTTGTTGTCAGTATTTCTTGTTTTCAGATGGTTGAAATTTCAGTAGTCAGTTACTACATTGCTGGTGTTGGGGGATTCAAAGCTTGAATGCTTCAGAAATACAAAACATGCAATCTTTAACTTCATCTTCACTTTTCTTCTTTGTGTTGAAGATCTGTTTTTTTTTTTTTACATTCTAATATTCTATGGATACAATGATTTGGATAAAGTACAATAGCGTCAGAAAATCCATGTAGCCAACCCCACATAGTGGGAAAAGGCTTTTGTTTGGTTTTGATTATGGATACAATGAAATAAGGATGGCAAAAGGATTAACAAAATAGAATTGAGAAAATGAACCAAATCATATGGCACTCTTGCAGCCAGTTATACATTTCTTCTCATCCAATAATTACTCCAAACAACGGGGCACACATGGTCTTTTATTTTGTTATCAATGTATTTTGTTCATGGTTGAAAATTCCATGATTTGTAGTGCTTAAGGTGAAAAATGATTGATGTTTCTTTCCTTTGGTTTTTTAATTATATGTTTTTTATATGGTTGCACTCACTATTGTGAGACATTATAGTGACATCTTATATGCTGAGTTCGTGAACTATGATCATAAATCACCTTGAGATCTCCAGGGTGCAATAATGGATCCTGGATCTGCTGATTCCTCAGCTTCACCTCTTACTAAGACTCCGGAAGTAAAACCTTCTCCTCCTACAGAGTCTGGAACAGATAATTTTGTAAGTGATGCACCATCAAAGCTATCTGCTGCTGGCATATCAACTTGGGCCAAAAATTTGAAAATTCCTCAGCCATTTTCTGGCACACAAGAGGAGTCCCCAACTGGAAATTCTGGAAAATCAACCTTTGCACGCTTTACCAGTGGCTTAGGACTGCGGTCATCTCCAAAGTCTCCTCAGTCTGATGATAGTTCTGAGGGGACTTCAACAGCCACACAACCTGGTTTTATTGGATCTATTAAAAAGGGGTTGGTTGACTCGTCTAAGAGTGCAGTCAAGGCTGTACAGGTCAAGGCTCGGCATGTAGTCTCTCAAAATAAACGAAGATACCAGGTGGGTTCTATATGCTGTGATTTTATTTAATTTTGTTGACTCTATTACAATACCATTGTCATGATTCATGAATTGCAGTGCTTTTGCTTTCTGTCATTCTTTTGCTCGTGTGATTTTAAAATTGTTTTTCAGCTTTTATGTTGCACCAGTACACATGCAAGGGTATGTGATTTAGGCCATAAAATATTAACGTTGTATGACTTAGACGCGATCAGTGTTGTTAGAGGTGATGTGAGGTGCGCCTCGAGGCGAGAGGCGCATGAGGCGTTTGGCCACCCGCCTCTTGCTACCTGGGCGAGGCGACATTGATGAAGTACATCAAGGCAAGCCAAGGCAAGGTGAGGCGACAAAGTGATGAGAGGCGAGGCGACGGAGTGATGCGAGGCGAGCCGAGGCTGTGATGCCATTTTTGTTTGAGACTGGAGAGAGAATAAATGATAGTATTTTGATCTTGTAAAGAAGAAAGACAAGCTTGGACTTGAGAACGAAGAGGGGTAGTGTTGGGAATTTTATTTTGTAAAGTAAAGTGTGAAGATGAGATGCCACGTGTGAGATTGAGAGATGCATAACTTTGGTGGGAAACAACTTGGCTATTGAAGGTGTCAGTTTTTTTAAAGTTTTGCCCGGTGGCTATAATGTTCAATTCCTTTTCCATGTAGAACTAAAATGTTATCAACTCATTATTCAAATAAATTTCAAGTCACGTTTGTACAATAATATTAAATTAGCAATTATTAAAAAAAAAAAAATTATTCATAATATGATTAAAATTGATGTTTGAAATAATTAATTAGAGTGATATGTTGTCCTTTTGATTTGCTGCCTTTTAGGAGGGTCCGATATAAGTGGCCAACATATTGTAGCGACCCAATAATCACATTTGAAAAATTTGTTTATGCGTATATTATAAATTTATAAATTTACAAGTATTACTAATAAATATGCGCCTCATGTCTATGAGGCATCCGCATCTTGCTTCTTGCCTCACGCCTCACTTTTCAAGCTCTCATCCCCTCAGTGCGCCTCCTACCTTTAACACTACTGGACGCAATGGTGCATTTCGGCAAACAACTCCAGTTTTCCTTGTGCCTATAAAATAACCACCATTGATGTAAATTGTAAATATATATTTTCATTCATATGTTGATATCACAATCATTTTATATAATCATTTTGTTACTATTAATTTTCTTCAGGAAGGAGGATTCGATTTGGATATGACATATATCACAGAGAATATAATTGCAATGGGATTCCCTGCCGGAGACATGAGCTCAGGGTTTTTCGGATACGTGGAGGTAAGAAAGTTAAACTTCATTTTACTGTTTAGTTTATTCATTTAAATTTCAGTTACGGATTTAGACATGTGATGCAGGGATTCTATCGAAACCATATGGAAGAAGTGATTAAATTCTTTGAAACCTATCACAAGGTGAAACTTTTTTACTGCTGTTTGGGTTTTAATAAAATATATAGATGTTCTGCCACTATTTTGCATTTTCGTTGCTATATCACGTTATTGATCTGGTGTGGTCTATTTTTCTCTTATTGCTATGTACGCTTTTTATATGTAGGACAAGTACAAAGTGTACAATCTTTGTTCGGAGAGGCTTATGATGCATCATTATTTGAGGGAAAGGTGTGTGATTTCTTTTGACTTAAGTTTACTGGAAGGAAAAAAAATATGATAAATTAGGAAACTGAAGAGGGACTTGTACTAGATTACTTCAAAGGAGTAAAAGCATATATTAGGATTTCATTCTCAAGATTAACCTGTTTCAATTCGGATATGGAAACAGCTGAGACTGATTCAGGCTGTTCATATTTTGGAGTTATAGTTGTTGAGAAGTTTATTGGCATCATGTGATAGCTAATTTATTGATTATCTGTTCCAGGTGGCTAGTTTCCCTTTTGATGACCACAACTGCCCCCCAATTCAACTAATAATATCATTTTGTCATAGTGCATATTCGTGGTTGAAGGAAGATATTGAGAATGTTGTCGTTGTGCACTGTAAGGCTGGAATGGCGAGGACAGGATTAATGATTTCTAGCCTTCTACTCTACTTGAAGGTTAGATTCTTGTAGCATGTTTCCAAAAGATGCTTCAATAAGTTTGTTGGTACTCTCATATTTTTTAGTTTGCCATTGCTGCACTATTTTAATTGTATACTACTTCTGTCTCTTTGCAGTTCTTCCCCACTGCGGAGGAATCTATAGACTACTATAACCAGAAAAGATGTGTGGATGGAAAAGGGCTTGTTCTGCCAAGTCAAATTGTTAGTCTGTTAAACATGTGTTAATTTGAGTTGCTTATTCATGTCCTCATCTTTTTATTGGTTTTTTCAGAGGTATGTCAAATACTTTGAACGTGTCTTAACATACTTCAATGGGGAGAATCAGCCTGGGCGTAGGTATGCTTCTCGTATGGATTTTGCTTAAAAAAAAAAAAATCACCTTTGGCTTTTGTTTGGGAACTGACAACTGCCATTACATGTTGTGCAGGTGCATGCTTAGGGGTTTCCGGCTTCACAGGTGTCCTTACTGGATTAGGCCCCACATAACTGTATCTGATCATAATGGTGTGTTGCTGCACTCTTGCTGTGTCTAATTAATTTTCCTGCAATTTCTTAATCTTAGATGTCCCTTGTGATCCATGCATTTACTAGAGTTTGTTCTTTAATGCTATTTTAATCTGCAGGCGTACTCTTCTCCTCAAAGAAGCATCATAGAACCAAAGAATTGTCGGTAGGTTGGTGTAGCTTTTGCTGGCAATTAGTTTGATGAATTGTTATTTGAACAGTTTGTTATACGCCTATGTTTTTCTTTCCACAGCCAGAAGACTTTTGGTTTAGTGCTCCTAAGAAAGGAGTTATGGTCTTTGCCCTGCCTGGAGAACCTGGTTTGACAAAGTTGGCTGGGGACTTCAAAATACATTTTCACGACGGTCAAGGAGATTTCTACTGGTTTGGACTGTACCCTCACCATGATCGAATTAATCATTTGTAAACCTTTATGAAGTGCAAGATAAAATTCCAGTTGTTTTTTCTTTGGCTTTGGCAGCTGGTTAAACACAATAATGATGGAGAACAGAAAAATTCTTAACACCGGTGATCTTGATGGATTTGATAAGGTAAATTAACATGATCATAACTTATGATTATGTAAACATGATTTTGTACCATGTATGTTCTCTTTGCATACATTTAACTGGTTCCACTTTAACCCATGTGTCATGGAACGTGCAGAGGAAACTGCCTTCCCCAGGATTCCAGGTGGAAGTCGTATTGGCGGATTATACTGGCGCTATTCCAGCTCTGGTTAACTCTGAAACTGTTGCCAAGAAACCAGATGAAACCTCAGGTTCTGCTCCTGCACCTACTGGCCAGGTTGTACCTGCTCCGAATGAAAATAAGGAGTCAGGGATTACAGATAAAGATGACGTGTTTTCGGACAACGAGTCTGAGGAAGCTGGTTCAAAAAGAAAGAAAGCTCCAGCAGCCTCTGCAGGAGGAACCGTCTCAACCACCCCCAGTTCTGGAATAAGCACCAAGTCAGATCAAATTGCAAATATATCGCGTGCGACCAAAGACGTTTCTTTGGGAAATGATGACTCCCAAACTACACATGGTGCTGGTGATACAAAGAAGGATGCTGTTGTAGGAGCTACCTCTGGCCTCGATGTTACCAACAGACAAAGTGAATTCAAGGCAATGGCCGCTGATGCATCCGTGTTCTCATTCGGAGATGAAGACTACTATGAAAGTGACTGACCTCAGGCAGAACAACGGTGGCGTTGATTTAGACAATCTGTATATAAAATGTTGGCTTTAAAAATATACGAGTACCATGGGACGATGGTGAAAAGCTCCATCTATTCGTTCAGTTTGTACCATTCTGTTTCTAGCATAAATAAACATGTCCATTTGATTTTATTTTTATTTTTATTTTTATTTTATATTGTACTAGTCATTGCATGCAAGGGTTTGAGAGACACGACTCATGAGACGAGATCCATATTTTTGTGTTGAGTAAGGTAGCACCAAATACCATACCAGAACTTGCACAGGTTAAGTTCTCTGTAAATTTAGAGAGTTAAAAAGTTCGAGATGGCGATCATATATACCTAACATTTCAAGTGATGGAAATTTTCAGAAAACCTAATATATTTTTGGATTTTAGTTTAATATCAGATGAACTAGTGCTAATTTCCTTTTAAAATTATAAAATAGTCATTAGTGACTTTGTTGAGGACACTAATTTTAATTATCTAACGTGGGATTCAACCAAATTTCTTATAAACAAAATGTAGGTAAAGATAGATATATCTTCTGATATATATTAATAGTATTAAATATATGTGCCCATATTTATTAAAATACTAGGTCTCATTTTTAATTGATGTATGTATTTATGTTATGCTTGTTATATCACTGAATTATATTATAAGTGTATGAATATAAATTTTTAATAGATTCAAATTGAAATATCTATAAGTGGAAAAAAAGACAGGAGGAAGTATCTACTAGTCATTTTTCTTAATTATTTTGTTCCGAATCAACAAGAAACCACCACCATGCAAATTAACAATTTTTTTTTTAAACATTGACATAGTTAATGATACCTGAAAGATCCAAAAGTTGTTCGTTATTTTCTTGAGATTTAAATGGTATTTGGAATGGTGAGCAAAACAATGAAAAAACGAGATAAAAGCAATAAAAGTTTCTTATTGGAAGCTCAAATTTTCTTTTGTATTGTAGTCATATTTCCAAGTAATGATCAAATAAGAAAATGATCATGACTCCCGATACTCGATAAAACTAATCAAAATTTTTCTAATGTTTAAAATCCAAATAAGACTTTTGTGTCTTCCAAAATTACTCTATCTCAATAAAGATATCAGATATGAATGGTAATCGAGATATCTTGTCCTGAATGAATTTCATCATATCCGAGATTATTATTCGGGATGAAAAATCGTCCCGAATCCCGATTGGTATTTTGAATTAGGACAAAAAATCCTCCCAAATCTCGAATCAAATGGTATGGAATCTTGAATCTCATTCAAGATTTTTTAGGCTAAATTTGGGATTCAGGATAAAAAAACCATCTTGAATCCCTGCTCGATTTTTTTATTCGGAACGATATATTGGCTCGATCCTAATCGAAATTTTCATTCAAGGTGAATAATCATCCCGAAACCTGGACTAAAGGAAACAGGGATCCCTATTGGGATTCATGATTCGAGATTTCTGCAACACTATTATCAGGGGGTTTATTATAACAGTAAGAGTTTTTTATTTTAGTTTTTAAATATCAAGAAAATTTCGATTAATTTTATCAAATATCCAAACCTGATACATACTATTAAAGTGAGGTCTTTGATGAGTTGTATATGATTAACCGTCAGCTATTGTCTTTATGTGTTAGAGGGCATGTGCTAATATTAAAAAGTCCATTTAATAGCAGCAAGAAAGAGTATTTTAACTCCTGAAATGCCCGCAAATATTCTATATACCAAATCTAATTGAATTTATGGAGTTGGATTATATTACTTTTTTTCATAAATTTTTATCAGATTTATTTTAATAATAATACGCGGTTAAAATTTAATAATATTAAAATTATTATTCCATAATTTCTAATCATATATATATATATATATATTTTATTTTTAAAAAATACATGACAAATACTAGCAGCACCAAATCCATGTCCAATGGTAGGAAATTCTCTAAAATTTATATGATGTTCCATTTAAGAGACATATCCTTTAACACATGTCCTATGAAAAAGACACAAATTGAGTGAACATGTGCTCTAAGAATGATAGAATGAACACTAAGAGAACAAAAGACAAAAGACCATGAAGGAGTATAATCTTTAAAAATATTACATCCTTAAACTAAATGGTGCCTACAAGACCCCATACATGTCTATAAATAGATCTCCTTAGGTTCTCATTTGATTAATTCATTTTTCCTATTTATCCTTATACATAATTAGAGAGTCTAATGATAACGAAGAATAAAAAAGAGTTTCTACAATTTTCAAGTTTGGAGAACTTGATTCAAGAGTGCTGTAACATCCCCTTATAGGAGATGCTACCGTCAGAGAATAGGCCATCCTATCCCCTGAGCCTCTGACCACTGACTATGTACATTACTACTAACTCGTCACAATATAGACTCATGCATAGGGACCTTCGCCCAATTTATAATATAAAATGCACCTTTAATACTCATAACTGTGAATACACAACATTACATCTGAGTCTCTGTCAATGATACTTTAATTTACTACACAATTACAATCTCAACTATACAAAATGCATGGCTCATGACTTTTCTTAAACTGTGACTGTACTGCATTTCTAACTCGACCTGGTGGACTCAACACCCTAGTGACTGCCATCAGTATCCAACCTCCCTATCTCGTCCTCTGAGTAACCTGTAAAATAAGAAACTCGGAGAGGGGGGGGGGAGGTTAGATCGTTTGAACGATCCAGTAAGTGGACAGTTTAAAACAAAAGCTAATTCTTTCTGAAAATTCATGGTTATAAAAACCAAAATCCTCCAAAAAACAATATTTTCTGAAATCTCTTTCTTATCTGAAAACTCAACTCTTTCTGAAAACTCTTTAATAAGACTCATCTTTTCTGAAGAATCTGTTTCTGTAAATCCATTTCTGAAAATCTATTTCTGAAAAAGTCTGTATTTGAAAAATCTGTATCTGAATATCTGACACAGAGGGGCGTTACTGTTAGGGTTGATAATCTGAGCACCAATCCAGATCGTATTTATGTCTGACTCATGAATACGAGCAATATCTTTTTCATGATATTACTAATTTAATTGTAGCACCTCTTGTCTTTTATATAAGTATTCGATCTAATTTTGATTAGATTGATTAAATCCGGTTTAGTGATATGTATATATATTAGATAAAGACCCCTGGTTTACAACGTAGTGCACAGTTGCAATATAGTTTGTAATTGACATTGGGAAGTGTCACTATAAGTTATATATCCTCAAATTAAGTTCCTGGTCAAGATTTATTGACACGGGTCGGTTAGTAAAATCCTCTGAGACGAAGAAATGTCGTATATTGGACTAGGTCCGATGGTTTATCCCAATGAACCATGAGTCTTGGGAGTCTCGTATGGACGTGTAGGTGTTTATTTGATAAACACTGAATGACTCACCGAAGATTTCCTAATAGATGGTACACCAACATCAATAGGAATCTTCTCGGGCTGATTAACATAGTGATTCTTTAACTTGAAACCCACTGTGGATATATGAGTTATCCTCCACACTTAGATGGCAGTCACGTCACCTATCTATTTAGATCAGACCTCCGCCTGTTCGTTGGGTGTGGACTCATGCTCATGATATCCTGTGAGTATCAAGAAAGGATCCGTCAGTTCTGTGTACAGAGCATAGGTAGTCTAAATGTGATTAGCAATCTGTTAAATCTACGGCCATAATATACTTCGGAAGTGAGTTCCGAATTTTATTTAAAGATTGCTAATAGGTACGTCGATGAGATTATTCCTATAGAGATTTGACGTTTATATCTATATCTTTGGGATAATCCGGATACCTGTGACGGAGGGATTATACATATGCAGTGACCTCGACATGTATGATTCAGCGAGTTTATTCGTGGTAGTCATAATTTACGGGTGGGTGAATTATGGACATGAAATTGGATTTCGTGATGGATATTCTAGATGCTGATTTTTGCCCGAGGTCTACAATCGAGATTTCATAGAGGGGCACTGGCGATCCTGTAAAACAAAGAGGTAGGGTGAGCATGAAGGGTCTACCCACCGGTGTGGTAGATGCCGTAGGCACTCCGACGCCCAAGTCAGTGATGGAAATGAGGTGCTAAAATCGTAGAAGGATGAGTAAGGGTAGATGTTACCTTGATCGCGGTGGGCTGCCGTGAGGGCGGTAGGTGGGAGGTGCTGAGAGCTATGGAGAGAGTGTTCTAAGATTCTGAGTATGAGAGCTTGTCATTCCATACCCTTTCCTCATGGAGCCTACTTTTTTATATACCCACATGGGGGTGTGTTTTATCATACTTTATTACTCGTCCGTTGAGTCTCGGTAACGTCGACTTCATGAGGGGTATTTACTGCATCTACCAGTTGTAGGCTGGAACGGCTGGTTTATGTTTATGAACCTGGGCGTTATGTGGAATGGCCTTTGGATGGTCTTTCGGTCATAGGTGCTGGTGTTCACTGGATATGGGCTTACTAGACGTCATTGGGCCCACTCTGACTTTATGAGACCTGGCTTTTTTAGGTGGCAATTTGGGCTGGTGTAACAATATTGGGCCGACATTCACTCCTTAAACTGGGCTCCTGTGATTGCTGGATGACAGCCCTTCTGTAGGACACAGAATGTTGATGGCGCTGTTCTAGGCTCGCGGCCTAGTTGGGAGTACGGAGTAGTTCGCGGAGGAACTAAACTAGAGAAATAACATGGAGTCACCACCCAGTGTGAACTGGGACAAAGATTTAAGGCCGCACTCTCCCCTCGCAAGGGAAGACCTCAAACCGTTGGGTTCGGAATGGTCCCTTACTTATGTCACTTGTGATGATATAATTTGTGTAATAAACTAACCGAATCTACTCGACGTATATGCTCAAGGGTCACTTAGGTCTAATAAGTATTCATCAAAATAACTCCTAATCTAAGTTTGCATGCTCAAAAATAAGTCTTTAAACGGCAAACACAATACCACACAATGAGCATTTTGAACCATCAAAACAAAACAAACAAATAACTATTTAAACATAAACATGAGTTAAACAAAATATCACGCCTAAAAATAACGTAATCATGCTTTTGAAAATAAATTATAAACTAAACTAAATCATGCTTTAAATAATAAATAAATAACCTATAAACTATATCATGCTCAAATACAAGTTTGGATGAGACGAAATACGTGTCTCTTAAGTGATACGTGGCGTTGTATCCCGAGTACAAATCGTACTACCGTCCATTCGGATTCGGGTATGGAATTTACGTCCGGGTTTCCATCCTATATACCACAAAAAGGAACACATATTCCGCTCATCCAACAATCACATCATGCCTCAAACGACTCTCATGCGATAATATTTTAAAATAAATAAAATAAACGAAAGATAATAAATAGAAGGGTGCCCTCAGGTCTAACCTCTTTTGTCGTCTCTCGAAAGCGCGTTATACGGCCGTCAGAAGGGTTGATATTCCGTAACTTTTCCGGTTCGCTAATCCGATGTTTTTCCTCGCTGTTTCACTGTTTGAGCTGCTGCTTTCACTCCATTTCGCTGCTGTTTTAAGGGTATTTTCTGGTCACTGTTTTGGGTTAATTTGGGGACAGTTTTGGGGTGTTTTCTGGGCAGTTTTGGGGACTATTTTGACAGTTTTGAGGTATGCAGGGAGTAATATTTTAGTGGGGTTTTATACGAACAGTGAAGGGTATTTCAGTGGGGTTTTATGCAGCAATTGAAGCAGTTTTTGACGTGAATGGGCAGTGCAGTTTTAAAGGGATAGTCATGGATAATGCTGGTTAACGTGGCTGGCAGTCTTTGCGTTGAGGGGGCAGTCGTGGATAGTGCTTGGCGTGGCTTAGTCAACGAATTGAGGTTGGCATGTGGCGTTGTTATGGGTTAATGCATGAATGGCTCTTGGTGGCTTGCCTGAGGGGTGAACATGTGTTAAGGCAAAGTGGTATGTGAATTATGGCGTGTGGCAGCAGGTGTGAGTGGCAGTGTTGAGAGTTAATGTGTGAAGGCTCTTGGCGGCTTGCGTGAGGCGTGAACAGGTGGCCTTTGTGCGTGAAGTGTGTGGCGTGAATTTTTGATGGTTCACGTGAAGTGTATGGCTGAATGAAGGGCAAAGACGTGTTGTTTTATTGGCTTTGCTTAGGGGGCGTCAGTGAGGCAGGTGCGTGAAGTGTATGGCTGAATGAAGGGGGCTGTTGATTGATACGTGTGGTGTATAGGGGTTTCCTGGACGGAAATGCAAGGGTTTCTTTGTGTGAATTATGTGTATGTGCTTTGTGTGTGCAATTAAGATTTGGTGTTTTTTCTGTGAATGAGTTCCGAATTTTAGGGTTGATTTCGTGAGAATGAGCCAGGGTTAAATGTGTGGGTTAAGGGTTCTTTTTATAGGCCAAGGGAGGGGATTTACCTTGTTGGAGAAGGAATATGATTTGTGTATTAATTGGGAGATTTTTTAATTATTATGTGATAGGGAAAATCTTTAATTAGGGGAATTGATTTGATTTGTTATTTTTAATTAATGATATGATTTATTTAAATTGGTAGGTGATTTAATTAAATTAGGAATGATTTATTTTGATTTTAACTTCAATTGAATTGAATTGAATTTAATTTATTTTGTGACATGTTTTATTATTTGGATTGGGCTTGGGTGAGATGGGCTTGATGTGTGGTTTAGGGATATGTGGGTATCGTTTGTGTCTTACGGGGGTTTGGGCTAAGGTTTGTGCTTTGAACGGAGGTCCATCAAGCGAACCCGAAGCTTATCCAACGAGTTAAATCCAACCAAGTGTCAATTCTTGACCTTTTCCCTTCCAACGTCCGTTTCTCGCGGTTTTCACAATCAAAGAGGTAGTGTCTCCATACGAGACTCATCATCGGGTCTTATATGCAAAAATGTAGTGCCTACACCTTCCTTGTGGGTTTGAGGTGATGACTTGGGCCCGGGTATCTTCTTGGGGACCATTTGGGGAATTTGGGGTGCTTTCAGTATTGAGCTTAGGGCAAAAGGTCGAAATTACCCATAAAAAATTTGGCCCGTACAGTTTGTCCCATACTCTCTAAGTCAAGGAGTCATTGGCTTGGAGAGTAATCATTGGTCGTGTCGTCTGGACCGAGCTAGGAGGGTCTTTGTTGCCCCAGTCAAGCTACAATCGAGCGATTTAAGTGTCGCCTGGACAAAGGTGATGTCCCCAATGGAACCAAGTGGATGTTGTCTCTGGTCATGGCTTAGGGGCTTTACTGAAGACTGTAAGTGTCTCGATGTCAGGATGGAATGTGGTCCAAGTTTTCCTCTTGCTTGGTCACGCCTCAGTCGACAATTCTGTATGAAGTACTTGGATGGGATCCATTTGTCTGGTCAGAGGGTCATTGGAGCCTTCAGGTCGTTTGAGTCGAGTACGACCCAAGCTTTCGACTCGCCTGATGATGGTAAGGAGATCGGCTGCTCGTTTGGTTCATAGAGGGACCAAAACCGGGTCTATGTGTCGTCTGGACCAGGGAAAGGTCCATTGACCAAACTTGACTCCCTTACGAGCCAATTGGGGAGTGTTCCCGTCGATTGGACCTGATGAGGACAGGTCGAAGAGGGACCAAACCGAGTCTACATGTCGTATAGACCAGAGGAAGGTCTATTAACTTATCTTGACTCCATCACGAGCTAATTATGGAGTGTTCCCGTCGAATGGACTTGATGAAGGCCAGGAAGACATTCACCCGTTTGGTATCAAAGAGGGACCAAATCGAGTCTACATGTCGTATGGACCAGAGGAAAGTCTATTAACTTATCTTGACTCCATCACGAGCCAATTGGGGAGTGTTCCCGTCGACTGGACTTGATGAAGGCCAGGAAGACATTCACCTGTTTGGTATCAAAGAGGGACCTGTAGGCACTGCATTTTTACATGTAAGTTCCGATGATGAATCTCATACGGAGGCATTCCTCTTTAAGTTTTGGAAGTCGCGGGAAACGGACGTCGGAAGGAAAAAAGTCAGAAATCAATACCTTGTTGAATTTAATTCGTTTGCTTAGCTTCGGGTTTGCTCGTTGGACCTTTAATGATGATATATCATTTCTTGGAAATGACATTCCCACAATATAATCGGTGAAAGCTTGGCTTTTATGAAAATTTCTTCAAAGAATACTTGGGAGAAACAACCTTTATTCTAGGAATAAGGATCTACTGGGTAAGATCTAAAATTAGTTAACACTCTCTGAGTACTCGTACATTGATATAAATATACGCGACCTGATGTCTGATATGCTTTGAGCATATGGAGTCACAATCAGGACAATCCAAGTGATAGTCATTGGATTGATGTTAAGAACATCCTTTAGTATCTTAGATGAACTAAGGATGCTGTCTTATATTGTGGAGAATGAGAACTTGAAGTGACTGGGTTCACTACTGCAAGTTTCCAAACCGACAAAGACGACTATAAGTCGTAAAACGGTACTATATAGTTTGAATAACGGAACAGTGAGCTGGAAATCTTCCAAGCAAGATACTGTTACCGAATAAACAACAAAAGTGGAATTTTGATGCAACTGTCATAACAAAAGAAGCATTTTGGATCTAAATAATTCTAATTAGATTAGATATAATTCTGTTAGCAGCTGAGCTAGGCTACAACATAGGCTAAAGAATTAACGGTCTCATCAACGATCCGATATGTACTTCATATGGTTTCATCTGATTCGTCGGATCATACATCGTGGCGATGTGATGATCAAATAAATCGTATCAGATGATAACCTTATAAATCCGCTGACGAAGCTGTTTCACAGCAGAAGTTTGAGCCACCTGTATATAGTTCAGGTGTAAAACACCTGAGTGATTGGCTA
>SKCR01045513.1:0-59196 GCA_019454045.1 Zanthoxylum bungeanum | reverse complement strand
ATTTCGATGATAAGGATGGGATTTAAAGGCATCATGTTTCTTTTTGAAATAGATCCCAACTTTTGACAATTTTTATAAGTTTTGCAGAAAGTGTGTGTATCTTTAAAAATGGTGGGCCAATAAAATCCACACTGCAAGATTTTTACAGTGGTTTTCTTAGATGAGAAATGACCTCCACATTCTTCTGAATAACAGAACTGAATAACACCACTTATCTCACTGCTAAGTATGCATCGTCTGAAAATCTGATCAAGGCTGCATTTAAACGGATAAGGATCATCCCATTATAATATTTTGACTTCAGTCAAAAATTTCCTCTTATTTTGTTGGCTCCAGTATGGGGTTATCTTTCCTATTGCAAGAAAATTGACAATATTAGCATACCAAAGCATTAAGTTTACTGAAAATAAAAATTCATCGGGGAAAGAATCATTGATGAGAGTGGTATCAATTAATGAATCGTTTGTGAGTCTCGATAAGTGATCTACAACCACGTTCTCTGCCCCCCTTTTGTCTTTGATTGTGAGATTAAATTATTGAAGCAACAAAATCCACCGTATTAATCTTGGCTTGGCATCTTGTTTAGACATCAAATATCTAACAGTAGCATGATCAGAGTAAACAACAGTTGAAGAACCGATTAAATATGATCGAAATTTATCCAACGTAAATATTACAGCAAGTAGTTCTTTTTATGTGGTAGTGTAATTCATTTGTGCACTATTTAATGTTCTACTAGTGTAATATATCACATGCGGCTTACCTTCATTCCTCTGTCTTAGAAATGCACCAACTGCATAATCACTAGCATCACACATTAGCTCAAAAGGCAATGACCAATCAGGGGATTGCATAATAGGAGCAGAAGTCAGAAGACTGATAATTTTTTTGAATGATTTTTGACATTCTTTTGTCCATACAAATATTACATCTTTTAATATGAGGTTACATAAGGGTCTGGATATGGTACTAAAGTCTTTAATGAACATCCTATAAAATCCCGCATGTTCTAAAAAAGAACGAATGTCCCTGACTGTTTTGGTGATGGTAATTTATAAATGACCTTTATTTTTGCTTTTTCAACCTCAAAATGGCATTTTTCCCAATTTAACACAAGTCATTTTTCTTCACATTTTTTCAATACATTTTCCAGATTAGTCAAGCAATTATCAAATGAATTTCTAAAGACAGTTATATCATCCATAAAGAACTCTAAACAATGTTCAACCATGTCACTAAATATGCTCAATTTGTATCGTTGGAATGTTGCAGGTGCATTACAAAGTCCAAAAGGCATTTTCCTAAATGCAAATGTTCCAAATGGACATATGCATATGGTTTTTTCTGGTCTCTAAGCAATAGGAGGAATCTGATAATAACCCGAGTAACCATCAAGAAAATAATAGTATGGGTCTCCAGCTACTCTTTCTAAAATTTGGTCGAGAAATTGCAAAGTGAAATGATCTTTTCTAGTTGCGTCATTTAATTTTCTATAATCAATGCACATACGCCAACTAGATGAAATGTGAGTTACGATTAATTCCCCTTTATCATTTTTTACAACAGTGATTCCAGACTTTTAGGTACAACTTGTGTAGGACTTACCTACTTACTATCAGAAATAGGATAGATAATATATGATCAAGAAGTTTAAGGACCTCGGTTGTTACTACTTCTTTCATGTGAGGGTTTAGTCTTCTTTGGGGTTGATGAAACGTCCTAGCATTATCTTCTAGATGTATTCGGTGTGTGCATATTAATGGATTAATACCTTTTATGTCTTTTAAAGTCCATCCAATTGCCAGTTTATGTTCTTTCAACACATTAAAAGTTTACCTTCTTGATCGCTTGTGAGATAAGAAGAAATTACCACATGGTAAGTTTGATTATCTTCTAGAAATGCATATTTCAGTCCTTCTGGCAAAGCTTTTAACTCCAAATTGGGTGATTCTTTATGTTTTTCTTCTTCTAGTGTTTCCAGTTCTTCCAAATTTTTAATCTTTCTATCGTCTTCCAATACCTGAATAGAGTCAAGTAGAAAATCATTAGTAATATTCGAATCTATTTGCGCACTTGGCTCAAATAATTATTAGAAGTAAAAAAATTCATGGGATCAGATAAACTCCCCTGAATATGCTCATCCACAATAGGTTCAATTGATTCTGTGCTTTCATTTTCATTATCTTCATCATATGGTTGTTTGTACATGTTAAAAATATTGAACTCTAATGTCATGTTGCCAAAAGAAAGATTCATGATTCATTCTTGCAATTTATTAAAGCGTTATCTGTCGCTAAAAATGGCCGATCAAGTATTACATGAATTGGATTATAACTATCTGCCACAGGTTGTTTTCTAAAACAATAAAATCCACAGGATATACAAATTTATCGATTTGTAGTAACACATATTCCACAATTCATTTTGGTACCTTAACTGATCTATCAGCAAGTAAAAAGATAGTTGAGGTTGGTTTCATCTCACCGATATTAATTGTTGGTAAATAGAAAATGGCAGTAAATTTTCACTAGCTCCAAGATCAAGCAAAGCATGTTCAATATTTTGATTTCCAATAATACAAGAAATAGTTGGACAACCAGGGTCTTTGTATTTTAATGCATTATTGGTTGAGAGAATATTACTTACCTGTTCAGCTAGAAAAGCTTTCTTTCTTACATGGTGTTTTCTTTTATCAGTGCATAGATCTTTTAGAAATTTGACATAAGATGGTATCGATTGGATAACATCTAACAAAGGGATATTGACCTTTACCTATTTGAATATTTCATAAATCTTTAGGGAATGGTTCAATTTCTTTGTTTTTAATGCCTGAAGAAATGGAGGTGCATGAGAAAAACTGTTATTATAAACGACGGGTAATGGCTCATCAACCCATTCCTTACCCTCTGATTCTGATTTTTCCTCAGTTTCACGAGGTTCAAGAATAGGTATGTGGATGGTCTTATCACTACGAAGAGTAATAATAGATTTGACTTGGTCTAAGTGTTGACTTCCAGAACTACCCTCATGTGGGTTTTGATGACCTTTGGGATTTGACTGAGGTTGTGCAGGAAACTTACCTTTTTCTTTAATGGCCAAAGCAGATGTGATTTTATCAAAAGTTTCATTCAAATCATTCAACATTTGTGCATTTTGGTTATTGATGGTTTCTTGTTTTTCCATGAATGCACTCAAGTTATCTTCAATGGATTTCCTAGATGGTGGGACATATGGTGCATAATTCTGGGAGTTTCGGAAATTCTGGTGAAACTGGGGAGGTTAGTGTGACGGTTGTGCTTGGTTATCATTCCTCCAATTGAAGTTTGGATGATTTCTCCAACCAGGATTATAGGTTTGTGAGTATGTGTTTGGATTTGATTTATTGAATGTGTTTATAGAACTGACTTGGTCATGGAGACATTCTTTTAGGGCTAGTAAGGACGGGCAAACTTCTGTGAGGTAGATAATGTTGTGGCTACCTTGGAAATACAACATTTCACAAGGTTCCAAGTGTCGGCAACTTTTGAAGAATGGGTGGATCCTAGGGTGGCTAGGATCATGAAAAAAAATGAAGTTTGAGCAGGTGAAGGTTCAAAATTGCCAAATTTCAGAGGACAGACTACTCGGAGGGGTTTGGGATACACATCTGATGAAGAAAAGCCGAAGGTTAAACAGAAAGGGTTGAAATTGGCAGATTGTTTTGTGAAGGCTTCAGGGTATCAAGGTGAGCCCGAACCGATAGAAGTTAATGGGATTGTGGTACCTGGTTTTGAGATCTTCCAAGAGATAGTGGGCAAGAAGCCGCTGACCGAAGAAGTTGTGGAAGAAGCAGAGAATTGGAAGAAGAATTGATGAAGTTGGAGAGTCTGACTCCGGGAGAGGACAAAAAGCCTGAGGAGAACCTGGTTGCAAAGGAAGAAGTGTCTATAGATGATGAAGACATTTACCTTCCTGATTTGTTTGAATGTACTTCCGCATTATCCAATAATAAAGACATTTCTTTTGCTTACTTGCCTGAGTCATTTCCATTTACTCTGCACGAATCAAGCATATTTGATATCAGTTCGGCCAAAACTACTGCATTTAACTTGGGTACACCTGAGAACCCCAAGGAAGTTCTGATTGCAAGTGAAGTTACCTCCGAGGAGAGACATAAATTAGAAGAAATATTGGCCAGATACGCCAAAGTATTTGTTTGGTCCTATGAGGACATGCCTGGAGTAGACAGAAACATAGCCCAACACACAATACCAACTTATTCGAATATGAGGCCGGTGAAACAGAAACTCCGACGGATGAGACCAGAATGGGCTGAGAAAGTCATAGAGGAAGTTAAGAAACAGATAGATGTGGGGTTCTTGGAAGTAGTAAAGTATCATGAGTGGTTGGCTAATATTGTGCCAGTGCCGAAGAAAGACGGGAAGGTCAGAATGTGTGTGGACTACAGAGATCTCAACAAGGCTTGCCCGAAAGATGATTTTCCTCTACCGCATATAGACGTACTGGTGGATAGTGCGGCCTTATCTGCTATGTATTCATTTGCAGACGGGTTTTCAGGTTACAATCAGGTTTTTATGGCTGAGGAAGATAAACACAAGACTGCATTTGTTATCGAGTGGGGTACTTATTGTTATAAGGTGATTCCGTTTGGGCTCAAGAATGCGGGAGCTACTTATCAGCGGATGGCCACTACACTATTCCACGCTTGATGCACAAAGAGATTGAATGTGTATGTGGATGACATGATGGTGAAATCAGAGACAAGAGTTGGGCATATTGAAGCACTGGAAAGGTTCATTCAGAGAGTTGACAAATACAACCTGCGGCTAAATCCCAACAGTTTCGGGGATGCGTCCCAGGTTCGTGACCCATATTGGCAACGTTATAAGGATGTGTCCTATGGTTGAGGCCCCCGTTGTTGGTTGCAGTTATCGGGATGCATCCCAGGGTCGTTGGCCCCCTGCATCGTTAGTTTTGGGATGCGTCCCAGGGTCGAGGCCCACTTTTTTTGTCAGCGGTATTGGGATGCGTCCCAGGGTCGAGGTCCACTGCGACATCAACTCAGGTCGAGGTAGCAGGCAAGTCAGGAGGCAGCTGACGAGCCAGGTAAGTGAAAATGCATTGCATAAATTTGATAGGATTGTTCAAAGTCACACACTGCACAAGTCCCATCAAAGTGGGGGTGACTGTCGGCATTGCATTTTTGCATGTGAGTCCCTATGATGAGTCTCATTTGGAGGCACTACCTTTCTAGTCGAGGAAGTTGCGAGAAACGGTCGTCGGAAGGGAATCGGTATTTCGTTAAATTTTATCCGCTTGTTTAGCTCTAAGCTCACTCGTTGGACCTCCGTTTTAGAGCACCTTAGCCTAAAAAACCCGCAAACACTTAACCTTGGCCCAAAACCCCACATCTAGCCCATACACGCACCAAGCCCACCATCAAAAGCCAACCAAACCCACAACCAAGGACCACACGCCCAAGCCCACTTAAGACACATCCAAATTAATTAAATATATATTTAACACATGTTTAATTAAATAAAACAAATAAAATCTAAACAATCACCTACCAAAATAATAAAATATGTACTCAAATTAAAGAAATTGCATGCCTAATTAAGATAAATCAAATATATTGTATTCCTAACTTAACAAATCTCATGCCTAAACAAGATAAATCAAATATATTAGCTTCCTAATTTGAACCAATCTTGTCTCCAATCAATCTTAGGTTTTCCTTACATTACACTAAATCATATCCCTTTTTAATTAGCCAAATCCATTTCCTTGTCAAGCGTAGCCTTTGTCTATAAAAGAAACACTTTTCCAAGACACTCCCCTAGCTCTCCCATTCACGGAAACACAAGAGAAAACAAGCAAACAAAAAATTCCAACACTCTCTCCTGGCTCTCCATTCACGCCAAGACAAGTGAGAAGTAAACAAAAAAATTTCTTTCTTTCTCCTCCCTCATACCACCGAAAATTACACTCAAAACAACCCTTAATCACCACCGAAACTGCATCCATACAGTCCCCTAAACTACCGAAAATCACAGCCCCACACAACCACTACACTATCGAAAATATACCCGTAAAATAGTAAGGAGAAACCGCACAAATAGCAGCCATATAAACGCATAAACAGCAGCCAAAACAGCCCCCATACATCAGCCCTTTTCACCGAAAACAGCAGCCCCTTTTACCATAAAACAGTAGCCCAAAAACACAACATACAGCAGCCCCTAACCCCTTAAAACAATCCAAAAAACACCCTAAAACTGCACTAAAAAACTGCATTCTTAATCCTTAAAACGGTAACTAAAAAAGCTGCACTTAAAGCCTTTAAAATCACCCAAAACAGTAGCCTAAAATACCAAAAACAGTGACCAAAATACGGCAGTAAAATAGCAGAAAAACGGAGTCAAAACAGTAGCTTGAGAAGCGAAACAGCGAGGTAAAACGCAAACCAGTGAACCAGAAAAGTTGAGGAGCTTTAACTCTTCCGATCTCCGTGAAACACAAGTCCGAAAGTCGACGAAAAAGGTTATACCTGAGGGTATTCTTTCACATCCGTTTTTTCAGTTGTATTTTTATTATTTATTGAGTTTCGTTTGTATGATCATTGTGGAGTGAAGCATGTTGTGGCCCTTGAATAGATAGAAAATGCATGAATTGTAAAATGATGTATGTTGTGGCCCTTGAATAAAATGAAAAGTGGGTCGCCTCTCGTGGTATATAGGATGGAAACCCGGACATAAATTTCATAGCCGATTCCGAATGGACGGTAGTATGATCTGTACTCGGGATACAACTCCACGTACCACTTGAATAAACGGCACATATTTCATTTTATGTTGTTTTGATTTGTTTATTATTCGCTACTTGATTTTCGCACATTATTTGTTTATGTAATGATGAGATAAAATGCATGGGCTTAGTAAGTGCGATTAAAGGTCCTCTATTTTGACAGGTTAAAATCCTTTACCACGATGTTTTGCCACGCCGGATGGTGTATATTCGTTTGAATGTGAGATGTGTTCAATCGGGTATACGAAGTTCGATATTGTTGTCTTTATTTTTATATGCATGATGTGATCGAGCGCATGGGCTTAGTAAGTTGGATTAAAGGTCCCCTATTTTGAGGGGTTAAAATCCTTTACCATGATGTTTTTCCGCGCCGGTTGATGTATATTCGGTTGAAGGTAAGATGTATTCAATTGGGTCTACGAAGTCTGATATTGTTGTCTTTATTTTTATATGCATGATGTGATCGAGCGCATGGGCTTAGTAAGTTGGATTAAAGGTCCCCTATTTTGAGGGGTTAAAACCCTTTACCACGATGCTTTGCCGCGCCGGTTGATGTATATTCGGTTGAATGTAAGATGTGTTCAATCGGGTATACGAAGTCTGATATTATTGTCTTTATTTTTATATGCATGATGTGATCGAGCGCATGGGCTTAGTAATTTGGATTAAAGGTCCCCTATTCTGAGGGGTTAAAATCCTTTACCACGATGCTTTGCCGCGTCGGTTGATGTATATTCGGTTAAATGTAAGATGTGTTCAATCGGGTATACAAAGTCCGATATTGTTGTCTTTATCTTTGTACGCATTCTAATGAAAAGCGCAATGGGCTTATGGTGTTGGACTAAAAGGTTCTCCATTTGGGGGAAGAAAAGCCTAAAAGGCTACATTTACCACGATATTTGCCGCGTCTTTCATCTGTTGATTGCATCATCTATCCTTGTCTTGGCTCGATCTATTATCATTGGTGTACCCATGTCATGGTAGCATTTGGGCATTATTTCTCGTGGTATATAGGATGGAAAACCGGACATAAATTTCATAGCCGATTCCGAATAGACGGTAGTATGATCTGTACTCGGGATACAATTCCACGTACCACTTGGAAAAAGGCCCACGCATGTGTTCGTGTCAATTCTAGATATCTTTTCTGCATCACATCACGACATATCTATTTTAGCGTATAGTTGTCTCTTTTTACCTTATGCATTTGTATTACCTCTTTAGTTATCTATTTCCATTATGCGCTTAATTGTCTTTCCTTAATATGCATGTTTGTAAGAATGTTATTTGTTTGCGCTTTTTTGTCTACCAATGTGAAATTGTATGCTTTCTGTATGTCAATTTATCTTTATGCATGAATTTGGACATAGATTGTATGCAAATAGGTTGTATGCAAATATGAAAATGTGTTATATGTAAACTTAGATATGAGCTTTGTACCCATGCATGCAAACTTAGGAGTAAATTATCCTTGGAAATATAATGCTTAGGCTATGTTAGATTATAGCACAAACCATTTTATTACAAGTGGCATAAGTAAGGGACCATTCCGAACACAATGGTTTGAGGTCTACCCTTGCGAGGGGTGAGTGCGGCCTTAAATCTTTGTCCCGGTTCACACCGGGTGGCGACTCCATTATTCTTTGGTTTAGTCCCCCGTGGGCTACTCAGTACTCCCAACCGGGCCACGATCCCAGAACATCATGCGTCGCCCAGTTTGTGTTCCCACAATAACCTTCTGTATCTAATACAAAAAGAGATATAATTTTTGCTACACATCCTGGTAAAACGTAGCGATCATACAACAAAAGGCTCCCAGTCGGTAAGGAGATCTCGCATACTCCCACTGAAACTACATCTAAAGAGTCTTCACTCCTAAAATGCAACTGCATCTCTCCAGGCTTCAACTTCTTACTTTCCTTCAACATGTGCAACGAATTGCAAATGTGAACAGGACAACTAGAATCCAAAATCCAGCTGGATGTAGCAGCTTCACAAGCTAGTGAGATATCAATAACTGGAAAAATAAATATACCTGATGTAGATGCTCTCTCATTCCTTATCTGGGTAATGTAGTCAGGACAGTTCCTTTTCCAGTGCCCGACTTTGCTGCAATGATGGCATTTGTTTTCAGACGCCCTATTGGGCTTTGCTATCCTTCCTTGCGGTGGAGGACCAAAACCCTTCTTCTTCTTCACTTTCAATTTCTTTCCCTTTATCCGGGCCTGGGAAGAAGCAGAAAATGAAGTAGGTTTTGGAGGGCGAGTTGGTACTCCATTCCTTAGGTCCTCTTCTGCCGTGATCAGCATCCTTTGCAATTCATAGTAGGAATAGATAATCTCATTCATGTTGAAATACATCACGAATTGGCGATAAGAAGTTGAGAGCGAAAAAAGAATGACACTCCTATCGAGAATTTAATTCAGATGGAGATTATGTTGCCTCAGTTGTTCGATCAAATAGATCAAGTGAAGAACATGCGAGCTCACAGGTTGCCCCTCGTCTAGTCGCGCATGGAACAGTTCCATCGTAACTTGATGAATAACTATTTATTCTTGGTTCATATACGATTCTCTTAATCGCATCATCATACTATACGCATCTGACATGTCATAGTATTACCTATTGAGTTTCGATTCCAGTGAACTTAAGATGTATGATTTAACTTTTAAATCATCAACTTTCCAAGCTTGGAAAACTTATAGTTCCTCTGGTGTTGCGTCCTCAGACACAGCAAGGGACAACGGACCCTCGAGTACATATCTCAACTTTTCGTATTCAAGGACAATCCTTAAATCCAATCCCAATTGGCAAAGTTCACAACGCTTTTAAGTTTGTTCGTATCCAACATACACGCAAACGGATTAGTCGATTGTGCCGTCATCACAAATCTATCATATATATTATGAAAAAACGGTTAGCAGAGTTAAACAGTTACGAAAAATATCCAATGCATTAACTAGATCATGTATTTTTAATCTAAAAATGCCCCTCACACTAAATCATGCAATATTGTAATCCTCAAACAGAATACAAAGATTTAATAATTAAATTAAATACAAATAGTGAAAGATGGATCCCATGAATATATTTTAGCTCACATCTTTAGCACGTTCTCGCCTACGTATATTGATCAGGTAGACAACTCATTCTCAATCACTCCATAGTGACTCCTGGGTTTCCGGTCATAATCGTTTCTCGTTGTGAAAACTTTGGCACGTTCACAAAGAGGCGTAACAAGGTTAAACTCGTCAATGATAAACTCAAGATACTTGAGTAACCCTGACAGCTTTGGCACGTTCAAGATTCCGCTTTCGCTTGAATTTATCTAGTATCAGATATACATCCAGCATAAATAAATTTTTATCGGCTACACCCTCACAACTTTAGCACGTTTTTCGGATGTAGTCATAGAAAAGATATCAATAACCCATATTGACAAGACGGACCATGTAATATGCATCAAATACATAATTATCATAAAATCTTATTAATTAGGGATTTTCCGTAAAAGATGCTTTTACTTTATTTAATCAAATTAAATAAACACATGCATGCATAAAGTAAAGATTAAATTAAACATTGAATTTAAAGGCATAATCATATCAGGTGTCCCGAATCAGACTCGCTCTGATACTCTTTTGTAGGGATTTTATAGGGAATACCCGGTAACGCAACGGAAGCGGAAAATCAAAATATTTCGATTTCAATAATTTTTCTTGGATCAATTAAATAAACTTATTTATTTAATTACCCAATACTTAAAAATTGAAATTTTTACCCAAGAAATCAAATTTCTTTGTAATTGCCGAATTGCCCCAATAGTTTGTAAATTGATCATTTTAATCCTCAAATTGTCAAATATAATTTTGGATGATTCTAAATCAATTCTAAAATGATTCCAACATGTCTAACACATCAAAATTTAATTGCAACAAAATCCCCAAAAATTTTCAAATTGTTGAACAGCCCCTTAATTTTCAGTTTTTGTAATTTGGTACATTTTGGTCAAAAATGTCAAGATCAAATCCAATCAACCCAAAAATTAATATGCATCATATACACACCATATGACATCATATATATGAAAAGCCCCAAATTTGTAAAGGGTTAAGAACTAGGGATGGCAAAATCCGGATCCGGACCCGGGTTCGGTCGGATCCGGGTCCGGATCCGGAAGTAATTTTGTTACCCCAGGTCCGGTTCCGGACCTGGGTAAGTTTACCCGGGTCTATCCGGTCAGGATCCGGACACCCGATTTCTTTTTTTTTTTAATTTTTAATTTTTAATTGTATTATTTTATATTTATATTTGGATTTTGTCAATTTTATTAGTTTTATTTCAATTCTTTTTTATTTTTTAATTATATTATGTTATATTGTTTTTTATATTATGCATATTATTTTGTATTTTTCATTATATTTTAACTTTTTTTTATTTTTTTTCCAGACTTGAGTCTATCGGGATCGGACCCATGCGAACCCGGTCCGGATCCGGATTCGTCCGGGTCGAAATTTATAGGGCCCGGGGCCGAATTTTTTAATCCCGGGCCCGGGTCGTTCTGTTCCTTCTGCCATGCCTGCTAAGAACCCTAATTTTATATTTTTTCAAATTGACAAAATATACCAAATCAATTAAATCTAACACTTTAATTCAAATTTAACCACACCAAAGAGGTCTCACCATCATGGAACAACTCAAGAATAATTCTAGGTCATTAATGAGTGGCTTAGAAACTCTAAAATGACAACTTGATTATCAAATAATCAAAAGAGAGCTTAAGAACTCATTTTCAAGCTCACTTGGATATCATACATGCTTTCATCTTTCAATCAAGTTCAAAACCATTTAAAACACAAACTAAAAGTGTAGAGACAACATCCTAGCAACACATGTTGAAGCTAAGCATGATAGAAATAATTTCTTAGTTGAAAAGTTTAAAGAAAAACTTACAAAATCAAATATTTCCAAGCATTTTCTTTTTGGTTCTTCAATTTTGCTCTCAACTCTTTTGTGTTTGTTTTTGGTAACTTGTTAACCTAGTAAATGAATAATGAAACAAAACAATATATACTCCCCAAAATTGCTTTTGGTCAAAAATTTGGAGCAAAAATAAATATCTAGATATTTATTTTTTTGTTTCATTAAAGCTTTAATCAAGTTGTGTATTTTATCATTACATCATTTAATGATTTACAACAAGTCAAATAAAGCAACTAAAGTCATCTCCAAAAATATCATAACTAAAGATATTTATATTTTTAATTACTTTAATTATTTAAAAAAAATAATTAAATAATTATTTAAATACAAATATATTAAATATATGTATTATATTTACTTTAAATATCCAAAAACATATATATTTATGATATATGTCAAATATCACAATTTGACATTTAATTAATGTGTATTTAATAAAATCTTTCATTAAACACAAATACACATTAATTAGGAAATGATCATTAGGTCCCTATGTATGTATTTTCCGTTTAACCTTTAAACGACTTATAAATAATCAATATTATTTATAAAAGTTGCCCTAGTGCTCTACGATTAAATTTCACTAGTGAGACTCTCTAGATTCAGGCATATCTGTCATGAAATCTAATTTCATGTCCATAATTTACCCACCTGTAAATTATGATGACCACGAATAAACTCGCTGAATCATACAGGTCGAGATCATGGCATATGTTTAATTTCTTTGTCACAGGTATTCGGATATATCCCAAAGATATAGATGTAAACATCAAATCTCTATAAGGACAATCTCGTCGACATCTCTATTAGCAATCTCTAAAAGAACACTTCTAAAGTGTACCACAGGCCCATGGTCTTTATCTGATTGCTAATCATATATGGACTACTTATGCTCTATACACAGAATTGACGGATCTTATCTCGACACACACAAGACACCCTGAGGATCTATCCACACCCAACGAACAGGCGGAGGTCTGATCTTAATAGATCAGTGACGTGACTATCATCTAAGGGTGGAAGATGTCTCATGTGGCCACAGTGGTATCATAAGTCGAAGAATCACAAATGCTACTCAACTCGAGAATATTCTTATTGAAATTTGTGTACCATCCTTTAAGAATATTCGGTGAGTCGTTCAGTGTTTATCAGCTATAAACACCTACACGTCTATACGAGTCTCCAAGATTTATGGTTCATTGAGAAACCATTGGAATCCAATATTCCAGTATACGACATGTACCGGTCTCAAAGGTTTTACTTTACTGACCAAGTAGTGTAAACCATGACCAGGAACTGTCTAAGAATGACAATGTCATGATACAACTCAATGTCAGTTACGATATTTTTACAACTGTATCATGACTAATCATTTTAAAGGCAATTACGTCTTTACAATATAAAGAGATCTATTATAATATAGAAATTGCTTATTTTATTCATAATAAAACGTTCACAAGAGTATTTATAATGAAATACAACGGGGAATTGGCGATCTGAGCACCAACCCCAATAGATTAACCCATCTCCATAAGCCTCTGAATTTACCGAAAATTCGACATGATGTATCCTAAAACTGGACAACCTGGATCGCAGTCCAGCATCAAAGGGAATATAAGAATACATCAAACAAAGAAAAAGATCTTAGATCCACACAAATCTCATTAAAATCATATCCTAAGGGCTCTGCCCACACAATCTATCAACACTCAAGGGCTCTGTGCCCACCACAACATAAACAATCAAAACATTTATTTAATATATATACAAACAGCGTGCTCAGCAAGACAAATAAAGCAATAATCGAATATTTTAACTTCTTAAACTTATAAACTTCTTCCAGGACACTTACGAGGGTGACTGTCGCTTGGGTGATCCGCATCTCGAGCATGACATCTAAAACTGAAGTGGTTGACCTGTCAAGAGCTAACCTACAAAACTACAAACTGGTTTGGTGTGAATTATAAAAACTCAGTAAGTAATCATGCAAGCATTACAAACAAAGGATACAAATCATTCACACTAGAAATTTTTCTGGATTTTCAAGTTATTATGAGTTTTAAAATTATCAGCATTCTATTATCCTTTATACATTACCCATATCAAATTTTTCAAAATTTACATAATTACATATTGTCAATATAGTGGCTAGACATTCAAAGCATACGAAACATGAATTCGAAATCATAAAGTACGTCACATAACATCGAAACAATTTCAACGTTGAAATGTTAAGTCATATATTAATACTTATCATCGTAAGTATCATTGAAATATCATCAAATCGGTAAATGTAACAAACTTTCTTCTGTTCAGTTACAACTATCTGTAATACCAAAACCTCTTTCTTCAATATCAAAATAATTTTTCTTTAACCGTCTTTAATCCAGATAACCTTACAACAACTTAATACTTGTGCGGTATCATATATATTCACTCATACCATAGCACACTTCTTTATATATATGCAAATACAATTTCAGAATCCTTACACATATATGTACATATTAATATAATTTAGCAAACATGATTTACAACCTCTGATATTCGCATCGGTTTCAAATCATCCATTCATTTCACAGAAGCATACACAATCTATATATATCACGTGTTCTGTAATTTACATATACACAGTCAGACATATTTATAAATGTCATACAACCAACCAAGAAGCACACAGAACAACCGGTACATTCAAGATCAAATCATCTAACAATATATACATATGGCTGACTTACACACACAATGCTCATACGAGAGTCATTACCTATTTTAGAATAGGTATGAGATGCATTCCGTCCGAACGGATTCCTAACCAGCTCGACTATTATACCATGAGAACATTAACCAATTAAACATACAAACATACATACATATCACGGCACACCAAACTCATCGCATGACTTTACATACACAAGAACATCTATAAAAAACATTCCAAAACATGATTCAAACACTCATATACAAGCATATGTTTCAAAAATATGAATATATATCTTGTTACAAAGTTCGAATGTCATGCCTTTAATAGACATCATAGCTTTTCTTTTATCGATTAAATATATTCCTTTCGGAATCTCTATCTAGGAACATTTTATTTAATGTCTTAACCAAATGGACATATCCATCCTATACATATCATAACATCATATGCATATACGAATTCATACTCGTACACTTATACATTTTCATAATCATTCACATACACAATTTCATATCGTTACAGATTCATACCTTTACTTACATTCATGCATACACATACATTAAGCTTATCAAATATTTCACTTCAATACATGCATACAGACATTAATATCATTAAACCTCTTCCTTCATATCATGATAATAACAAAAGTCATAACTGCGATGGTCATTTCACTTAACTACATATAATCTTGAACTGCTTCTCAAACTACTTCTTAACTATCTTTTGTTTTACCTAACATATCAATCATATATATATATATATATATGTATATATATATGTATAATCAAAACAGAAATCACACATTAAGCTCTCATCGCATAAATTACTTACCTGGCTTCGTGAGCACTCCAGGTTTTAGTCACATTGAGTTTTCGAGGCCATATACGGACATCAAATGATCCCACGAACGCGTTGGAATCGATGGAATTTTGATCGGAGTTACAATTCATCATGGGTCACTATTCATCTAAATCTTCTTCTCTCGATTCACGTGCAATCGTGTATGGAACAAAAAATCCATCATCGCCAACTTGTAGTACTCTGTAAGAGCTTTGATTTGGCAGGTGTCTCGGGCCGTGAAACTAAGCGAGGAACCAGGATCTGAAAACCTATGTGCGAGAGTTCTCCTCGTCGTTTCGCTGGATTCAGACGTCTTTTGGCCAGCCGCCGGCAGCTTGAGGGTGGGGGTGGGCCGCCTACATCTTTCTGTGTAGGTGGGCCGACCGACGATGGTTGGAAAGTGGCTGGCGCAAACTAAACCAGAAAAAAAGATTTTGGTATGGGGGTCGAGTGGCTCTTTTGGGTAATTATGCCATTTATTACAATTAAGGGAAATTTCAGGAACAAATATAGGAACGTTTTCGAAAATTATTTTTTGACCCCCGAAAATTACTTATAGGTCCTTGCGATGGGCCTTCAAGGAAATTAGCATTTGTAAAGTCCTTTTGATACAAATGTTGAAAAAGGGTTCAACATAAAAGTTATTTGTCACGAAAAAATGGGTTTGATGGTTCAAGAATCAGCCTAATCAGAGTTCGTTTGCTAATTTTATAGATGAAATAAAAAAACTTTTACGCGTATAATGATAAAATCAGAAATCGCGTAACTGATTCTCGAAACCACCAATTTCCAACGCGGTGAATCTTCACTTTAAAATATTCCGATCTATTTTTAACATATAAACTCTAATTTTTTATTACCATCCCGTTACGAACCCTTAAATTTAATTCAAAAATCTTTCTATACTATTTCGAAAAACTCGGGATATTACATCTTCCCCTCCTTATTAAAATTTCATTCTCGAAATTTATCCATTCTAATGTCCAATTATTCGGAACTGAATATACGTACATTACAATCTTATCCGTATTCACAAGAAATCTCACCTTACACCTTATCAAAAGTTACGTATTTCATACGGTAAAAAAACTATACTATTTCACAACAAAACACATTTATCAAATATTTCATATCAAAAACACATCTACTTATCATCTCAATTCATACTCAGTCATAGGTACACACTCAAACCATTTCAAACTCATCCTTTACACAGAAAAAAAAAAAGTCGAAATAGATTATATACAACCAATTACATGCATCATCATAAATGAATAACATATCACATGTTCTTTATATATAATCAAATACAATACCAAAACGAAAACTTAACACGAATTTCACACTATCTATTTAGTCCACAATACAAAGTTGAACTCATTCATTTCACATCAGGTCATACCATATCATATCTATAAACGATATCAATATCAAAATTTACATATGTACATATCCCATCACACATACAATTTGTATGGCTGACTACGTAGCCTACATAACTATTTTAATCCTCAAAAGGTTCATGACTAACTATAAGTTTACATATGTATACTTATTACGAACATAATCTTTTATATCAATCAATACATCCATTGCCACAGCCAGAAGTGAGAAATAATCCTACATGCTCTTATGATGTTGATAGTCTTAAATCTGTCAATCTCTACCATCATTCAAAATAGAAAACATCAATCTCTGCCATCATTCAAAATAGAAAACATAAAACGATCTCTTTCAAAAATTATTTCGAAAATACATTTGAAAAAATCTTTTACTGAAAAAAAAAAAAAATCAGTTTCATAATCCATTTTCGTAAAACCATATTGAGCATCCAGCATAACTCAATGGATGAAAGATAAACAAGTGCCCAATGCCCAAATCACGTGCACATATCTGACAATGAACGAAACAATCCTTTGTCGACAAGGTAGCGAGTCATACAAGCACCCCGACAGAAACATATAATGAGTTGTAAAAATATAAACACGCAACAAGCGTCGGGGAGAAATATATCATATTGTATAATATCATAAGCAATATCAAAATACAACAAAATCAAAATGTGATTCTTTTGAAATCATTCTTCCCCCCAAAAACATAAATGTGTAAATCAAAAATAAATCTTTAATGCAAATTTTTCAAAGTACATAACGATCGTCCACTGTGCAGTCGCGTGCACAGACTGGATAGTGTACGGACCATGCCGACAGGGTAGTGGGCCAGTCATTTTATAATGGTATGGACTTTATAACAAGCGTACCATTTAAGCCGGAGTGAAACATTTACAAGCACCAAAGACGGTCAAAAACATAAAATCATCAAGCATCGTGGCGGAAACAGATTTTCGAGTGTCTCGACGAAAAAAAAAGTTTTATAGTTTAAAAATATAAAAATCATTTTCGAGCATCGAGACGGAAACATAATATCAAGCACCCCGACAGAAACATATCGATAAATCTCAAAACATAAGAACATAAAAATGTGAATCAAGCGTCGAGGTGGAAATATTTTCTTTATCCTTTATAATCAAAATCAAAACATATTTTCTTTCTTTCTTTCCTTTCCTTTTATTTTCAAAACACTTTTATATCAAAAATCAAATACCAAGTTTCTAAAACATGGTTCAAAATATCAGTTAACAATTCAGACTATCAACATCATAGCATAACTCATATCGCAAAATATATTAAATTCACATTACTTACTTATACATATACCAATATGACAACATACTTTTAACTTAATGAACTTATATATACATATATTCATAGCATACAAACG
The DNA here is from genome assembly GCA_019454045.1 of Zanthoxylum bungeanum. Classification (NCBI taxonomy): domain Eukaryota; kingdom Viridiplantae; phylum Streptophyta; class Magnoliopsida; order Sapindales; family Rutaceae; genus Zanthoxylum; species Zanthoxylum bungeanum. The sequence continues at coordinate 41,081 of SKCR01045513.1, read as the reverse complement.
TGTACTGAAAATTCGAATCATCAATATCAATCAAAATCATAGCACATCATACCATATAATAGAAATCAAATAAAATAACATAAAGAGTACTTATATGCTCTATACACAACAGAAATTTCACTCAAACGATCGAATATCCTATAGCAGCAGTCATCGAAACCTTAACCTGGCTCTGATACAACAACTGATCGGCATGAGACATGATTAACCCATCTCTATAAGCCTCTGAATTTATCAAAAATTCGACATTATGTATCCTAAAATTGGACAACCCGGATCGCAGTCCAGCATCAAAGGGAACCTAAGAATACATCAAACAAATAAAAGAACCTTAGATCCACACATATCTCATTAAGATCATATCCTAAGGGCTCCTGCCATACCATATATCAACACTCAAGGGATTTGTGCCTACCACAACATAAACAATCAAAACATTTATTTAATATATATACAAACAGCGTGCTCAGTAAGAAAAATAAAGTAATAATCGAACATTTTAACTTCATAAACTTATAAACTTCTTCCAGTACACTTGCGAGGGTGACTCACGCTTGGGTAATCCGCGTTTAGAGCATGATATCCAAAACTGAATTGGTTGACATGTCAAGAGCTAACCTGCAAAACTACAAACTGGTTTAATGTGAGTTATAAAAACTCAGTAAGTAGTCATACAAGCATTACAAACAAAGCATACAAATCAATCACACTAGAAATTTTTCTGATTTTTCAAGTTATTACGAGTTTTAGAATTATTAGCATTCTATTATCCTTTATACTTCACCCATATTCAAATTTTCATATTTACATAATTACATATTGTCAATTTAGTGGCTAGACATTCAAAGCACACGAAAAATGGATTAGAAATCACAAAGTACGTCACATAACATCGAAACCATTTCAACGTTGAAACGTTAAGTCATATATTAATACTTATCACAGTAACTATCATTGAAATATCATCAAATCGGTAAATGTAACAATCTTTCGTCTGTTCAGTTATAACTATCTGTAATACTAAAACCTATTTCTTCAATATCAAAATAATTTTTCTTTAACCTTCTTTAATCCATGATAACCGTACAACAACTTAATATTTGCGTGGTTTCATATATATTCACTAATACCATAGCACACTTCTTTATATACATGCAAATACAATTTCAGAATCCTTACACATATACGTATATATCAATATAATTTAGAAAACATGATTTACAACCTCTGATATTCGCATCGGTTTCAAATTATCAATTCATTTCACATAATCATACACAATCCATACGTATCACGGGTTCTGTCACTTACATATATACAGTCAGACATATTTATAAACGTCATACAACCAACCACGAAACACATAGAACAATCGGTACATTCAAGATCACATCATCTAACAATACATACATATGGCTGACTTACACACACAATACTCGTACGAGACTCATTACCTATTTTAGAATAGGTATGGGATGAAATTCGTTCGAACGGATTCCTAACCAGCTCGACTATTATACCACGAGAACATCAACCAATTAAACATACAAATATACATACATATCACGGCACACCAAACTCATCGCACGACTTTATATACACAAACAATCCAAAACATGATTCAAACACTCACATACAAGCATATGTTTCAAACAGATGAATATACACCATGTTACAAAATTCGAATGTCATGCATTTAATAGTCCTCATAGATTTTCTTTTATCGATCAAACATATTCTTTTAAGAATCTCTATTTAGGAACATTTGATTTAGTATTTTTACCAAATGGACATATCCATCCTATACACATCTTGACATAATATGCATATACTAATACATACTCGTACACTTATACATTTTCATAATCATTCACATACATAATTTTATATCGTTACAGATTCATACTTTTACATACATTCATACATACACAGACATTAAGCTTCAAATATTTCACTTCAAACACATCAATACATGCATACAGACATTAATATCATTAAAACTCTTAATTCATATCATGATAATAACAAAAGTCATAACTACGATGGTCGTTTCACTTAACTACACATAACCTTAAACTGCTTCTCAAACTACTTCTTTCCTATGTTTTGTTTAACCTAACATATCAATCATATATACACATATATATATGTGTGTATAATCAAAACACGAAATCATACATTAAGCTCTCATCGCATAAGTTACTTATCTGGTTTCGCGAGCACTCCAGGTTTTAGTTACATCGAGATTTTGAGGCCATATACGGACTCCAACCGATCCCACGAACGTGTTGGAATCGACGGAATTTCGATCGAAGTTACTGTTCATAGTGGGGTCACTATCCATCTAAATCTTCTTCTCTCGATTCGAGTGAAATCGTGCATTAATTAGAGAATCCGTCACCGCCAACTTATTGTACTCTCCGAGAGCTTCGGTTTGGCGGGTGGATTGTGCCGTGAAAAGAAGCGAGGTATCGAGATCGACAAACCCATATGTGCGGGTTCTCTACGTCATTTCGTGGAATTTCGACGTCTGTTGGCCGGCTGCCGGTAGCTGGAGGATGGGGGTGGCCACTGCATCTTTTTGTGGTGGTGCGTCAGATGGTGGAGGCCGGAGAATGGCCGACGCAAACTAATCCAGAAGAAGCGATTTGGGTATGGAGGGGGGTCGAGTTGCTCGTTTTGGTAAATATGCCTTTTTTTTTACAATTAAGGGAAATTTCAGGTATATATAGGAAAGTTTTCGAAAATAATAATTTGACCCCCAAAAATTGCTTATAGGTTCTTGCCATGGGACTTCACGAAAATTGATATTTTTGAAGCCTTTCTAACACAAATTTCGAAAAGTGTTCAACATGAAAGTTGTTCATCTCGGAAAAACAAGTCAAATAGTCAAGAATCAACCTAATCGGAGTTCATTTGCTAGTTTTATAGCTGAAAAATAAACTTTTATGCGTATAATGAAAAAATCAGAAATCGCGTAACTGATTCTCGAAACCACCTTTTTTCCAACGTGATGAATCTTCACTTTAAAATATTCTGATCTATTTTTTAACATATAAACTCTAATTTTCGATTACCATTCCGTTACGAATCCTTAATTTTTAATTCAAAAATCTTCCTGAAATGTTTCGAAAAACTTGGGATATTACATAGTTCAAGATGGGAACTCATTAGAAATTAGCCGTAACGATATGTTTGTACTTATCCGGGAGACCTGGTGGGCTAGCTCCAAGCGCCCTGAGACTGCTAAAGGCAATATCCATGCCTTCTAAGAAGATGAGGAAGATTGAGAAGCGATGCATTGATGCGGATTGGTAGGCAGGGGACCAATGTGAAAAGTACAAAAAGATCGGTTTACGATTCAAAAGAAAATGATATATTTATCGTGTTATAAGAAATAGATTCCATTCACGTACACTTGTATGGTGTCTCCAATGGAAAAGTTGTGGAATCAGAATCAAGAACTCACGTATAATAGCGTGTATAAAATAGTGACCGAAATCCAAAAATACTCATGCAATAAAGTCTGTATGGCGTTGCAACTGAGATTGGACATGAAAACTCATACACAATCGCGTCTGTAGAGTTGCTTTACATATGGAAGCTAGGATATCGAAAAATCGAGAGCTTATGCACAAGTGTATAAGTTATGTCGATATATTGGAAATGAGGACTCGTACGCGAGAGCGTGTGAAATGTTGCTCTTTTCGATATTGTGTGCACAAAATTGCTATAAAATTTGTATATTGTTACTGACTCAGACATCTAATCTCATTCATTTGAGCATGAATGTTGTTGCAATGTAGTCTTCATGTGTTTTGTTTGTGGGTACAAATAGTTCGAGAATGGTTGAGGATGTAGGAAGAACCTCAAATACACGAAAATAAGCATCGACTTCACCAAAATAATTATGGAATAGCCGAAGGACTTGAGTTATAGAGAAGTCGAAGGGACCAAGATTGTGGAAACCATGGAGTATTCCAAGGAAACCGTCATCAAATTTCGTGTTCGACTTCATAAAAAACTTCCAAAGAAAATTCGACATCTTCATTGATTTTTTTGAAGTGAAGTTTTGATAGCATCAAAACTAGGAAGAAGGGATGGCGATCTAAACATGCATTATAAACTAAAACATGTGCGGAGATGTTATCAAATCAAACCACTTATCTTTGTCATCGTGGGCTGTATTTTTCTTAAGTCATTGGCCACTTGTACAAGAGAATTTTCAACCGTAGAGCAATCTCTAATTATTTCTTAAGTTTAAGACGTGTAACAACTCAAACACTAAACGTGTGTCCTTATGACACTTGTGCAATGTCTTTAAAAAAAAACTTTTTATACAAATTCACTTAAGAAACACACTTAATACACAAACCCACAATGTAGTTTTAGAGTTTGAGAGATGTTGAAATTTAAGGTTTTATCAGCGAATGATAATCTGATCCAAAAATCATGTACTTAATTATTAAAATAAAAAATTTAGAGTGTTCATTTTTGTAATTCACAAAACTTAAGAAGTCATTTTTATAGAACTCTGATCTCTTTTCCTATATATCTTCGTCAACGTATCGTTGGTTCAAATTTGAAAGCTGCTTCCAAAGCACAATGAATGACCTTTAACAAACATCTTCTGCAGCAAAAAATTAATTTGCACTTTATCCAATCTCCAATCTTTTTTTTTTTTTTAGAAAAAAAAAGTAAATAATAATAATAATAATAATAATAATAATATAATAATAATAATAATAATAATAATAATAATAATAATATTTGGATTGTCACCATTTTCATACCTCATATTTGAATATTAGACCTAATATCAGAATATACTTCTTTCTATCAAACATTTCATCAAACAACTTAGAGATTATATTTAAAAAAAATAAAAAATATCTTACATAAACATCTTCCTAAACAACATTTTGAAATCAGAACAAATTCATTGGGTTATATTTTGGGGGAGTAATATTGAATTTGGAATAAGAGTTTTTTTTTTATTATTATTATTTTTTTATAAATGAATAGGAGTAAGAGTTATTTTTATTTTATTTTTTTAAAAAAAATGAATGTCTAAATTTTGTCTTTATATATTACACATCATCCGATTGAAAAACTCTATATTAAACATATTCTTTAAGACTTAAACGTATGACATCTTACTTCCGCTACAAAAATAAAGTCAATTAGACTATCCTTTGGGATAGAACAAGAGTGCTAGCCTTTCCCCTTCGCTTTCAAATTTCACCCTCACCTTTTCATTTTTGTCCTTTTTTTTTTTTCCTTTAAATCGCACCATATGTTGATCTTTCAATTTTTATCACTTAATTTTATTATTTATTTGCTTCTTTTAAATCCCACCACATGTTTCATCTTTTAATTTTTATCACATAATCTAGATACTATCTAATCTATTATTTCAAGATATATTTTAGCATTCTACCTACCTCCTTGATGTTTGTATTGCAACGTGATGTTTAGATGTATAGATATTTCTCTATCATTCTAAAAAAAAAGCATTAATATCAACACATTTGGAGTGTTTTTAATTATTATCAATGATTGTACAATTAAATCCCCATAAATTAATATTATTAGAACCATGAAAATATATTAGTTAAACGAGATATTATTTAATTGATAAATTTTAATAATTTGATAATTTACACATTAATCAATAAAATATTAATTTATCAACGTATTAATTTTTTTTTTTTTTTAAAAAAAAACTTCAACATAATATTTAGAATTGTGATTATATGAATACTACTTAATTACTTAATTGTGAATTATGATTATTCTATATATTTATTTAATAGAATCTTTCTTTTACAATATGAGAATACTACACTAGAGTTTCTTAATACACTAAGAAAATTAAAAGATGAGGCCAAACAGATAACAATTTCAAGAGAAAACAAGTAACACTGTAATATCCAAAGTTTTCGGAATAATTTTAAAATATTTTTTAATCGAAATTTAGATTTCGGAATGAGACGATGTTGGAAAATAAGATGTTGTATAATAGATCAGAATATTTTAAAGTGAAATCTCGTCGGATTAAAAATCGTGTCGAAAGAATGAGTTACACGATTTTGATAAACGGATAAAATTTATTTTTCGACTAAAAGAAATAGAAAACGAACTCCAATTGAGCTAAATTTTAATCCGTTGTAAAGTTCTTTCGAAGACGGACAACTTTAGTATTGAGTACTTTTCAAAATTTATAACAGAAGGGTCTTACAAGTGTGAATTTCCAAAACTATGTAATATAATTGGTAGAATATTATTTTGATACGATATTTCTATATGAATATTCTAAGGCCTATGTGTGATGTGTCTGACTTATTAGTTTCCATTTAGAAGTTATGTTAGGATTCCGTTCAGACGACGTCCATCTCATTCATATTTTAAAATAGGTAATGGATTATGTATGAGCTTGTATGTATATACCAGTACACGTGTCAACCTATGTGTGTTCCCTCATGTGATGTTCCGATTACGTATGTCATTTTATGTTTTCAGATTGAGAGTTCTTGCTAATGGATGTTATACGATACATTTTTTTGTCAATGTGTTTGTATGATGATTTTAAGGACTTTACCCTTTGTGGCGCTTATTCTAGGGTCCAAACCATCATAAAATGATTGTCCCACTACCCTCGGTCGACATGATTCTGTTCGAATATTGTCTAGTCTTTGTGTGCGACATGGATAATAGATGCCTATTTAGTTTGATGATTCTGATTTTTGGGAACTTTTGATTTCAGAAAGATTTATTTCTACATAAGTTAGATTTTAAAGATGATTTCTGTGTATTCTGATTTTCGATGATGTATGAGACGACTACATGGAGTCTCATGTGTGATTTTCGATTCTGGTAATGAATTTGTTGTCTATAAGGCTTTCGTATTGTGTTTTTTTTTTTTGTAAGAAATATATTGTCCGTAGGAGTTTGCATTCTGATTTTCGAACATGCTAATGAATGAGATCAGTTTTTGGTATATATATTCTGATTTTTGTTCCAAATTATGGATGAAATTGATTGTATGGAATTTAAAGTGTGATTACCGTAACTGATATAGTATATGATTGCATGTAAAGCATCTATAATATGTTGTTCGATTCTGATAATGTATGTCATTGTATGTAAAAAAAAATATGTATTACGTTCCGTTTTCGATAATGAATGTCATTTGATTTTATAGGGATCGCTTGAGTATTTTCTGTTAATGTTGTGTGGTTGAAATTGACTTTACGATATTAATGTTGGACATGTGTGTGTGATCCCTGTATTTTTGATGATTATGATATATCTGTTATAAAGAAGATTTGAAAATCTGTATAGATTATATTTTGAGGTTGTATATATTTGTTGTAATTCAGGGTTAGAACATTCAAAGAATTTTACAGTTATGTGTTAATTTTACAAAATTTAAAGTTATTGGATGATAGAAGAATATTTCTAAAGAGAGCAGTAAATAATTTACACTTATGTATAGTGCTAGCCTTTCCCCTTCGCTTTCAAATTTCATCCTCACATTTTCCTTTTTATTCTTTTTTCCTTAAAATCGCACCATAAGTTAATCTTTCAATTTTTATCACTTGATTTTATTATTTCTTTGCTTCTTTTAAATCCCACCAAATGATTGATGTTTTAATTTTTATCACATAATCTAGCATTCTACCTACCTCCTTGATGTCTATATTGCAACATGATGTTTAGATGTATAGATATTTCTCTATTATTCTAAAAAAAAAAAAAAAAAAAATTCATTAATTTGGAGATCTTTTAATTATTATCAATGATTGTACAATTAAATCCCCATAAATTAATATTATTAGAACCATGAAAATATATTAGTTAATCGAGATATTTTTTAATTGATAAATTTTTATAATTTGATAATTTATACATTAATCAATAAATGTAACATTCTTAATTCGGGAGATGCTACCGGCAGGGGTAGGTAGTACTAACTTCATAAGCCTCATATCCTGATAATTGTCAATCAATATCTGATACTCTTTTCTCTAATTATTTTATATATATATATATATATATATATATAGTATGTATGAGACCGTAGCCCAGACTCAACAACCCATCATGCAAACTCAACTCCAAAAGAAAAAAGAACTGTATACATAAATCACATGTCTATACAACGACTATCACACAACCAAAGAATATTACATGACTTCTGTTTGACTCTGACTGGACTCTTACTCTCTCTGACTTGAACTGGTGGACTTCATACCCTAGTGACTACATCAGTATCCATCCCCTCGAGCTCGTCCTCCGGGAATACCTGTTTGGAGTGGGGGGGTAGACCGTTGTACGATCTAATTGAGTGGACGAAAAATAGAAAACTGTTATAAAAACATTTAGTTCTAAAAACCGAAAATTCATTAAATGTCTTTATAAGAAAGATGGTTTCTGTCTTAAAACTCTGAGCTTCTTTCTAAAAATCTCTTATAAAACTGATGTTTCTGGAAACTTTCTTTTCTAAAAGTTCTTTCTGAAAACTATAACTGAAAACTGAAATCTGTTTCTGAAATCCGTGTCTCTGTCTAAAAAACTTGACGCATGGGGGCGTTACGTATCATCTTCCCCCCATACGCGTAACTAGAGCCAGCACTGCAAGTTCATGACTTTGGGGCGTTACGTATTGCCGTCCCCCAAAGTATGTCACTACTGTCCCTAAAAGTGGTGGTCTTGGGACATTACGTATCGCCGTCTCCCTAGCCCTGCTTTAGGATCTGAGGGCATTGCCATCCCCTCAGTCGTCTACATATGCACATGTCCTATGTCCGTCAATTCCATCTTTGTATAAGTTACATACTGGGGTTGGTATTTCCCCCATGACCCAAAAAAACATAAATCTCATGTTTGAAAAAAATTTTAACTCAAAATTCATGTTGAAAAATAATCTTCTAAATCATCACAGTATGTATAAAAAATCATAGGTAATAAAATTCAGTATAACGCCCTACATGCTTTTAAAAAGTAAATCTGAATTCACAACTGTTAAATGAAATCAGTTCTGAGAAAAAAGTCCACACACAGTTTTAGAATCAGGCTGGTACTGGATCCTTTATCGAAGAAAGTTGTGATTCCCGTGGATAATCTAATATTAGGAACTTGATTAACATCAATGTAGTAAAATAATCCTCGATTTTTCACAATGCTTAAAGATACATCCATGTATTATAGACACAAGGCTTATGAGCATCATAATTTGATATAGGATATGTTTACAAACTGATACGAGACCATAAGGGTGGTCTCTAACATGCTAGGGCGGAAATTGGGGGTTTAAAACTGATTCTGAGAAATTATGTGCCTCGCTTCACGATGTACAACGTCCAGAAGCATGTCGTCATTTTCCTCTTGCGTCGCGACGCAATGTCCTTTAGCGTCGCAACGCGACCTGGGTATTCAGGATTCTGTTTTGCATCCTCAAGTTCATCCAAAGCTCAAAACATCAAAATCCACTCCATACCAACACTTCCATATTAAAAACCAATACTCAAAACATCAAATTACCTCAACTCCACACATACTAAACTACCATGTTATCATCATTAGTTACTCATTTAATCACAAATCCATTATTCTTAAATCAAACTTTAAACTTTTCAAACTCAAACACTTAACTCCACAACTCATTTCTTTACTTATAAACAAATATGCAACCCCTAACATGCCATCATCTCTAATCTACCTTTATACTTCCAAGATTAAACAAGTCAAGATTTGGGTCAAGTTTTCTTAACTTCATTTTCTTGATTTTTCTTCATACTTTAAGCCTCCATTTATGCTCATCTTTTCTCATTTTCTTCTTCTTATTCTTCTTCATTCTCTATTTTCTTTCTTTCCTTCTCTTCATCATCATCTTCTTCTCTTTTCTCTTTCTCTCATTCTCTCACGACATTTCTCCTTTTTTCTTCTTTTTCATTTTTATTTTTGAAAAAGGTAAATAATAACCCCTTTTTTATACTTGGCTTATTTGATATCTAGAAAAATGGAAAAAAGTGTAGAAAGTTTGAAAATTTTCCATTTGACCCTGAAATCACTATTCATCCAGATTTTTTACTTGCATTTTTGACCTATTTCTGGTTCGATTTTGGAAAACCTTTCAATTTAGAAGTTGTAGGCCTCGATCCCAGCTTTCTGAAGATATAAATTTCATAAAAATCAGAGTTCATACGAAAACGTTACGCTCTAAATACCACACACTTTCCAAATGAGAACATTGTACAGTCTCATCCCGGGACTCCGAGGGATTTACCGATTGTCCCCAAAGTTATTCCATAAGTACATTTGTGTCTCAACATAATTTATATACCACGTACCACTGTATGCATTAGTAAGAACTACCGGTCGTTACAAATCCTCCCCTCATTAAATAGGATTCGTCCTCGAATCCTTTTTAAACTTGAGATCTCACCACAGATCACCGGGTTCACGGTCTCTCTCTAGACAATCAGCATAACAGGCTTTATACTCGAAACCATCTCGTTTCATCTGTTAGAACTCTTACATTTCTGTAAACTAACTCACGCTCGCTTCAGTCTTTCCCTTACATTGGCTTCTGTTTCAGGCTTAGTATTTTTGAACTTTGGATCGAGATGGAACACCTCATCCTATTTCCATGACTTCTTATTCATTACTTTACACTACAGTCATGTCTCAACTCTTACGGTGTATTAAGGAATCTTGCTCCTATATTTTTCGTTATACTTTACTAACTCCAACGCATTTCCCACTTGAGCTATTTATTCCGAAGGGTATAAGGTCTGTGGTTTAGATCTATATTTTCCAGTTTCTTACTAAGAACTTAACGCCCTCTTAACTTATTTTGTATAATTATTGTGCTAGGCTTTTCTACCTTTACTGACGGTTTTTTTTTTTAAATCTCTGAAGGTATTTGCACTTTCTTGTAACTGGGCTCCTTTACTATGGCTTTGACCCTGGAAGGTACATACGTACATGTGTCTATACTAGGCTGCTTACCGGTTCCTATCTACAATTTCTTGTCTCTACTTATCTGTATAATTTAGGACTTTGTAATGCAGGGTCTGACTCTTTATGTACCTTTGTCCTCTATTATTGTCCACTTAATGGGTTTGTACTAAAAAAGTTGGGTCTGGTAGTTTCGCCGGGGCTGAACTGTATGCACATTACTACTTAAACTTCACTCTTGCTATAGACGGGGATGTTGGTGATTCAGTCCCGACCATAATCCATTCTTTTCTTCATACCTTTATTTTCACTACTATTGTAAGTCTGGTTTCGGTGCTCCTCACTGACTTGTTGTCATATCTTAAGGATTCACTCCATATGCTAGTTGTAACTCTGTAGCAACTTATCTCCTTGATTCCGTACTATTATGCACATCTACCAAATCACCCATACCCGTGGCTTAGGCCATCCCAAACCCGTAGTGGTTTGGTCAACTAAGTCTGGGGGTGGGTACTTAATATGCTTTACATGAACCAACATGTAAGGGATATTTGGTTGCATTTCGATACTACGAAACCTTGTAGTTACACAGTTTGTCTTTATTTACTAGGTATTCTTCTACTACCGACACTGCACCTTCATAGCTTTACTTCTAATCTTTTTCCTTTGCATTCTTTTTGCCTTTTGCTTGTCTTATGCTATACTAAGAACTCATGTGGTCTATATCTATGGTTCCTTATCCGAAGGAAATCTTTTCTTCTCTCTATCCATTTATGTGTTTAACACTGGTTCCTTTGTATCATAGTTAATACTTGACTACTACTTTATCCTTGTACCATACCATCTGAACAACTTCTTTCCTAACTCTTTGATCCAGCATTGTCTCTTATTTTTATTCTGTTCTTAAACTATGTCTGAAAGTCTTTTGTCCATTTTTCTTCCATTATACTTTCACTTATTCCTGGGAATGTCTTGAGGCAATCATCAGGATCCACCTCTGCTGCTGTTGTTTAACGAGGTTTGGGAGGGTGGGACCTTGTTCTGAGGCCTTTATGGTTATAGTGATCTAGTTGCACATACGACTTATTTATAAGTTTTGAACCTCCATGTATACACACCTGATAACTTTCCTCACACTAGGGTATGAATGCTAAAACTGTCTGATTGTCTCTTCCAACTTTACTTCTGATTACCTTTGACTATTGCATTCATTGCCCCTTCTTCGAAGTTCTTCTAAGGTTGTGCTTTCTAAGAACTTCCTCGTACTATCTTTGTACTTTTTCCTATTTTATCTTTGTTGTTTAGCCAACTAAAGTTATTACTTCCTCTCTCTGGGTGCCACTATACTCTCTTGTTATTCCTCCTTAATAAGCTTACCCTGCTGCGTAAGTTTTTTTTATCTCAGTTTCTTGAACTTCTTACATCTCTATCCTCCTTAATTTAATGACGGCCTCTAGACTAACTCAATTTATTATGATTTCAAATTATTCTAGCTTATGTAAAATATTGTCATCTCACGACTTGTCTTATTCTGTTTATTACTTTGCTCTTCTGGTTTTCTTTTTACTGGGCTCTAAGCTGAGGAAGGAATACATACATTCTCTAAGGGTCTATGGTTATGCATTTCTGCTTTACACTTAGGCTCTGTGATAATCTGATTAATGTTTGCACTGTTTCTAGAATTGAGGTTTCTAGAATGGAGGGTCGCCATTTGTTCTGCAGGGACCTGGTCGACTACTCCACGTCATAAGGTCCCTTATTCAGTAACGATTGCTCTGGGGTCTTCACTCTTCTTGCTGTCTCCAAACTTAATTTCTTATGTCACTAGCCATACTGAATCCTCTTGACACTTTTATTTCCTTCTTACTGTCTCCACATCCTATCCTTCGGCTCTATACCTTGTTACTGAGGTTAGTGATGGTTCGCTCTTCTAACCGCTTCCTAGATCTTTGTTCTCTGTTATTGTTGTAAATTTTAGCTATAGCACTCTATTCTACAATCCATACTGCTGCTCTTGTCACTTCTAAATTTTACTAACCTCACGGGTCTATCCATGTATATTCCCACAGATTTCTACCGACTTTGGGCTGATCTGTAGGTTCTACTAAGTTTAATATATTCATGTGGACTTCTATTGTTACTACAAACTTTGTGATGACTTGTCTAGATCTTTGGGCTACATTGGGTCCTCTTATTTATATCCTCGAAACTTCCTTAATCTTTTTATGGGTTATCTATCTTCTGAATGCTTCAATTTCTGATGATGATATGCCATCGGCTTCTTATATTCACCTATATCTAAACTGGTAGGGGCTATGACTAACATCTTATGTTCCGATGGGCTCTGATACTCTTGTTTTGATGATTCATGTCCTGATAGATTCTATTTCTCATGTAAGGTAGGTATGAGGTAGGCTCTATCAGGACAACTTGCTTAGCTGACATTACTGAGGACTTGTCTCCTTCCGATTACTTGGGGCAATGTAATTAACCATTTTTGTTTCTTGTTTGTGGGTCTGGATTTAGGTTTGGGGATCTGGAGTTCTCTAAATCCTTTTTGGCATATAGGTCCATTGGGGCCCTCGAGACTGACTAATCTGGGTTTCTTACTTCTGTTATCTCTCTGGCTATTCTTCTTTACTCGATGAACTCACTATCTATAAGAAGATCTCGAAGGCTATTGGATTCATTTGGAAGAATTTCCTAAAGAGGAAAGTAATCTTACTTTTACTGGGTAACTCTAATACTCTCCGGGGCTTTCTCTATTCTCTTTTACTGCTACGGGTTCTTGTACTTTCTTACTGATCTAATTCTACATCTCTTTCTTTCTTATTTCTGGTTACTTAAGCATCCTTACACTTTTCCTTACTTTACTTCTAACTTTTCTCTTTCTCTTTTACTTTCTTGGATAACTTTCTATGGGACCTTCCTATCTGGTTTCCTAGCTTGTACTGAACTTCGGGGAGTAATCCCGGATGATTTCTGCATGTTTCTTAACTAGAGCAAGGAAAATGGTTCAGATAAATCGGGAATACTCACTAACCTGTCTGGGAATCTTGAGGATATACTCGAGGATCGAATATTGGAGAGGTAGTGCCCCGCATATTAGTATCCCAGGCATACTAAGTATACAAGATCCCTACACTCTACCCATTGTAGTTACAAACTTCATAGACCATGCTCTGATACCATCTTTGTAACATCCATAATCCGGGAGATGCTACTGGCAAGGGTAGACAGTACTAATCCTATAAGCCTCTGACCCTGATAACTGCCAATCAATATCTGATACTATTTTCTTTATATATATATATATAGTATATATAGGACAGTAGCCCAGACTCAACAACTCATCATGCAAACTCAACACCAAAAGAAAAATAATTGTATACATAAATCACATGTCTATACAATGACTATCACACAACCAAAGAATATTACATGACTTCTGTTTGACTCTGATTGTACTCTTACTCTCTCTGACTTGAACTGGTGGACTCCATACCCGAGTGACTACATCAGTATCCATCCTCTCGAGCTCGTCTTCCGGGAATACCTACGAAACAGACACTGGGAGTGGGGGATTAGACCACTGTATGATCTAAGTGAGTGGACGAAAAATGAAAAACTGATATAAAAATATTAAGTTCTAAAAATCAAAAACTCATGAAATGGATTTATAAGAAAGCTGGTTTCTGTCTTAAAACTCTAAGCTTCTTTCTAAAAATCTCTTATAAAACTGCTGTTTCTGGAAACTTCTTTTCTAAAAGTTCTTTTTGAAAACTATAACTAAAAACTAAAAATTGTTTCTGAAATCTGTGTCTCTGTTTGAAAAACTTGATGCATGGGGGCGTTACGTATCGTCGTCCCCCTATATGCGTAACTGGAGCCAACAGTGCAAATCCATGACTTTGGGGCGTTACGTATCGCCGTCCCCCAAAGCATGCCACCACTGTCCCTGAAACTGGTGGTCTTAGGGCATTACGTATCCCCCAAGCCACAAACTAGAAATGGGGATGTGGATCTATGCTACCACCCAAGCTCTAAAACTAGGGTTTAAGGGCGTTACATATCGCCGTCCCTCTAGCCCTGCTCTAGGATCTGAGGGCGTTACGTGTCGCCGTCCCCTCAGTCCTCTGCATGTGCACATTTCCTCTGTCTGTCAATTCCATCTCTGTACAAGTTACATACTGGGGTGAGTTTTTCCCCCATGCCTCGAAAAACATAAATCTCATGTTTGAAAACATTTGTAACTCAAAATTCATGTTGAAAAATAATCTTTCTAAATCATCACAGTATTTATAAAAAAACATATTTAATAAAATTCAGTCTAACGCCCTACATGCTTTTAAAAAGTAAGTCTGAATTCACAACTGTTAAATAAAATCAGTTCTGAGAAAAAAGTCCACTCACAGTTATGGAATCTAGCTGGTACTGGATCCTTTATTGAAGAAAGTTGTGATTCATGTGGATAATCTAAGATTAGGAACTTGATTAACATCAACGTAGTAAAATAATCATCGATACTTCACAATGCTTAAAGATACATCCATATATTATATACACATGGCTTATGATGATCATAATTTGATATAGGATATGTTTATAAACTGATACGAGACCATAAGGGTGGTCTCTAACACGCTAGGGCAGAACTGGGGGTTAAAACTGATTCTGAGAAATTTTGTGCCTCGCGTCGCGACGCGCAGCATCCAGAAGCATGTCGTCATTTTCCTGTTGCGTCGTGACACAATGCCCTTCAGCGTCACGACGCGACCTGGGTTTCCAGGATTCTGTTTTGCTTCCTCAAATTCATCCAAAGCTCAAAACATCAAAATCCACTCCGTACCAACACTTCCATACTAAAAACCAATAAACAAAACATCAAATTACATCAACTCCACACATACTAAACTACCATGTTGTCATCATTAGCTACTCATTTAATCACAAATCTATTATTCTTAAATCACACTTTAAACTTTTCAAACTCAAACACTTAACTCCATGACT
Organism: Zanthoxylum bungeanum; assembly: GCA_019454045.1. NCBI lineage: Eukaryota > Viridiplantae > Streptophyta > Magnoliopsida > Sapindales > Rutaceae > Zanthoxylum > Zanthoxylum bungeanum. Next base: position 25,103 of record SKCR01045513.1, on the reverse strand, counting down.
CATTTCTTTACTTATAAACCATCAATATGCAACCCCTAACATCCCATCATCTCTAATCTACCTTTATACTTCCAAAATTAAACAAGTCAAGATTTGGGTCAAGTTTTCTTACCTTCATTTTCTTGATTTTTCTTCATACTTTATTCCTCCATTGATGTTCATCTTTTCTCTTTGCTTCTTATTCTTCTTCCTTCTTTCTTTTCTTTCTTTCCTTTTATTATTATTATTATTATTATTATTATTATTATTATTATTATTATTATTATTATTATTCTCTTCTCTTCTCTCTTTCTCTCATTCTCTCACGACATTTCTCATTTTTTCTTCTTCTTTTTCATTTTCATTTTTGAAAAATATAAATAGTAACCCCTTTTCATACTTGGCATATTTGATATCTAAAAAAATGGAGAAAAGTGTAGATAGTAGAAAGTTTGAGAATTTCCATTTGACCCCGAAATCACTATTCATCTGGATTTTTGACTTGCATTTTTGACCTATTTCTGGTCCGATTTTGGAAAACTTTTCAACGCAGAAGTTGTAGATCTCAATTCATATTTCCAACGATATAAAATTCATAAAATTTAGAGTTCGTATGAAAAAGTTACAACCCAAATACCACGGGCTGTCCAAAGGGGAATATTATACAGTCTCGTCCCGGGACTTCGAGGGATTTACCGATTGTCCCCAAAGTCATTCCATAAGTATATTTGAGTCTCAACATAATTTATTTTATGTGCCTTCGTCCCGTACGTGACAGTACCACTGTATACAGTAGTAAAAACTATTGGTCGTTATAATAAAATATTAATTTATCAAGGTATTCATTTTTCTTTTTCTTTTTTTTTTTTGAAAAAAAAAACTTCAACATAGTATTTAGAATTGTGATTATATGATTACTAATTAATTATGAATTATCATTATTCTATATATTTATTTAATAGAATATTTCTTTTACAATTTGAGAATATTACACTAAATTTTCTTAATACACTAAGAAAATTAAAAGATGAGGCCAAACAGACGACCATTTCAAGAGAAAACAAGCAACACTGTAATATCTTGAGATTTCGAAATAATTTTAAATGCTTTTTTAATCAAAATTTAGATTTCGGAATGAGACGATATTGGAAAATAAGAGTTTGAGTGTTGTATAATATGTCGGAATATTTTAAAGTGAAATCTCGTCGGATTAGAATTCGTGTGGAAAGAATGAGTTACACGATTTTGATTGATGGATAAAATTTACTTTTTCAGCTATAAGAAATAGAATACGCACTCCAATTGAGCTAAATTTTAATCTGTTGGAAAGGTCTTTCGAATACGGACAACTTTAGTGTTGGGTACTTTTCAAAATTTATAACAGAGGGGTCTTACAAGTGTGAATTTCCAAATAAGTCCAGTGTTAGATACCTATTTGTAATTTCACAAAAATTGTTTATATAAACCTTTAAGTTTTTGAAATTACAGAATGAGAAAAGCTTCCCAAAATCCCTCACACGACCCCCTTATCACCGATCTGAGAGAAAGAGAGTGTTGACCTCGACGTCCGGCCATCGATCATTGCCGGCCATCGCGTTGGTGGGAGTATGGGCATCTGGCTAATGCGAATCTGTTGATGGCCGACCGTGGCCCTAAAACTCACCAAAAAAATATGGGGGAATGCGTATGTGATGCAAAACTGATCCTGACTCATGTCTTCAAATCATAGGTTGTGCCACCTGCCAAATCAAAGCCCTCAGAGAGTACTATGAGGATGTGGAGTCGGTTTTTCGATTGGTGCTCAGTTTCATGCAAAACAAGAGAAGAACGTACGGTGAATAGGGAAGCTCGTTTGAACAATAGCTCCGATTCGAATTTCGTTGACTCCTACGCGTTTGTGGGAGAGTATAGAGTCTGCTAGTACCCTCGAAAACTCAGTAAGACCTCATATTAAAAATTCAACATTTTCAAATTTCTTGTTTTGTATTTGGATGCTTCAACTAGTGTCATAGAGTAATGTATTATCATGTATTGAATTGAATAAGTTAGAATGTATTGAAATTGTGATATTGGTAGAATTCAAGTGAAATTGGAATGAATTAGATCGATCCGATAAGATTAGCGAGTTTCCGGTAAAATCGAATTTCGCTCGTGTTTTTGTTTTGATGAACATAATGATAGATATGAGTTAATTATGATGATATGATATTGTTTGGATGGTTTCAAAAAGTTTCGGAGGGTCCAAGACCCTTCCGTAGCGTTATCGAAAGCTTTTGCGGAAGATTTTCCGAATATATGTAATTTTCATATTTAAGCTACTGAATTGAAATAGAACAATGTTTAATGATATAATAGGGGTGTTATACATGCTCCAGATGTAACAGGAAAGGCCCGAAAAGTTTCAGATTTGTTCTTCATATTTTTAGACTTTTCGGAAGGTTTTCTGAATTTTAGCCAAAAACTGAAATTAGTGCTACGAATATGTTATATTAGATATACTATGAGTAACTAGACTAAAATCGTTGCAATCAGACTTGAATTGAGTATTTCGGGTAGATCCGAAAGTTTGTTATAGGTAAGTCGGGAATTCTGCATAACAATGATTCTAATCATTTTCGCCATTTGTTTTGACAGATTTGACTAGGATGAGGAGCGTTCACGAGATATGATAAGTATTCCATGCATTGAATACTTGATGTATATTATTTGTTTTCATGTTTATTATATGAGATATATGTGTATATGTATCTATATAGAAGTATGTATAGTTTATGTTGACTAAACTACCATGGGTTTGGGTTGATTAGAGCCACGAGTTTGGGTGGTTTGGTAAAACTATGTAATATAATTGGTAGAATATTATTTTGATATGATATTTTTATATGAATATTCTAAGGCCTATTTGTGATGTGTCTGACTTATTAGTTTCCATTTAGAAGTACTAGTTAGGATTCCATTCAGACGGCGTCCATCTCATTCATATTGTAAAATCGGTAATGGATTATGTACGATCTTGTATATATACCAGTACACGTGTCAACCTATGTGTTCCCTCATGTTCTGTTCCGATTAAGTATTTCATTTTATGTTTACAGATTGCGAGTTCTTGCTAATAGATGTTATACGATACATTTGTTTTGTCACTGTGCTTGTATGATGATTTTAAGGACTTTAACCCTATGTGGTGCTTGTTTCAGGGTTCAAAGCAACATAAAATGATTGTCCCACTACCCTCGGTCGACGTGATTCTGTTCGGATATTGTCCGGTCTTTGTGTTCGACATGGATAATGGATGCTTGTTTAGTTTGACGATTCTGGTTTTTGGAACTTTTGATTTCAGAAAGATTTATTTCTGCATAAGTTGGATTTTAAAGATGATTTCTGTGTATTCTGATTTCCGATTATGTATGAGATGACTGCATGGAGTCTACACTATGATTTTCGATTCTGGTAATGAATGTGTTGTCTATAAGGCTTCTGTAATGTGTTTTTTTGTAAGGAATATGTTGTCTGAAGGAGTTTACATTCTGATTTCTGAATCTGCTAATGAATGGGATCGATTTTTGGTATATGTATTCTGATTTTTGTTGCAGATTATGGATGAAATTGATTATATGGAATTTACAGTGTGATTATCGTAACTGATATAGTATATGATTGCATGTAAAGCATCTGTAATATGTTGTCCGATTCTGATAATGTATGTCATTGTCTGTAAAGAATCTGTAATACGTTCCGTTTCCGATAATGAATGTCATTTGGTTTTATAGGGATTGCTTGTATGTTTTATGTTCATGTTGTGTGGATGAAATTGACTTTGTGATATTAATGTTGGACATGTGTGTGTGATCCGGGTCTTTTTGATGATTATGGTATATTTGTTATAAAGAAGATTTGAAAATCTGTATAAGATATATTTGAGGTTGTATATATTTGTTGTAATTCAGGGTTTGAACATTCAAAGAATTTTCCGTATAAGAATTCTAATTCGCATTAGGTACGCTTCATGAACTGAGCCTCTAGATCGGTTTTTGAACTAGTTTTCGAAAGATTTTATGTATAATGAGTATAAAGGACAGTACGGAGGACTTTCTGACAGACAATTGTACATATTCATATGTGTGTATCTGTATGCATCTTCGTATACTTTATTCAGAAGTTATTCTTACTTTTCATGATGTGTGTGGTTACTTACTAAGTTTTATAACTCAAACCACGTCGTTTGTTAGTTTTACAGGTTGGCAACCAGAACGGTCAGCCATCAACCTTTGGAAGTTTATGCTAGAGACGGGGGATCACCCAAGTCGCAGTCACTTACTTTAGAGTCTTTGTCGTGCTGTGCACATTATTTTTTATATATGAAAATAAAAGTTTTCAATTGTACGTGTTAGTGTGGGCACGGAGCCCTTATGTATTGATGTTGATGATTTAGTATGTCTTGGGTGGATCGGAGGTCATTTTTTCATATTGATTTTATGTGACAGGTCGTTTTAGTGCTAATCTGTATTCCAGGTTGCCAGTTTTAGGGTACACCATGTTCGTTTTTCGTCAGATTTGAGACTTTGGGAGATGTGTTATTCTCTTCTCCTATCGGTACCGTTCTACCTCTGGCAAGCTGTTACAAACACTAAAGTAATATTTTACAAAATGGCTCCTAATTGAGTTATTTATAATATAATTTTGATATACAATGAGATTATTATTTTATTTATCAAGTGAGACTCGTGTTTTTAAAATAGGTATCTTATAAATTTAACAAATTATTAATTTACCAAATTAATCTTAAATCGAGATCCGCCAAATTTTTTATTTAATTGAGGTTATTAATTTATTGAGATTATACTAAATTTTCATAGCTGTGTTTTATAATATAAGACAAGTTTATGACAGTCTTATATATCTATGTTAAATACAAAACAAAAACTTGTGTTGATGGTGGGTTTTCACCGTCGAGGAAGTTTAAATATCGAGGAATGGTAGAATGGGGTTTGTACTTGGCCAAAAGAGACTGAAGCAAGACAGAGGGGCCTGATCCCACTATACATAAAAGTTCACCAGAGGTCAGAACCTACTGTTGATGAAGCAAGTTGGGATACCAACCCGGCCTAAAGAGGAATCGTTGGAATTGGCAGAATTTGAATATTTATAGAAGCTGACCCGATGTGGTCTATGTTACCGACTCGACTTGGTTGAGGAAGTTGGAGGAAGTCTGACCAAACATCATTCATCTCGTTATGCCGACCTGATGAATGGAGCTGAGACCACATGATGTTATGTACTTGAAGGCATATGATATATGTTCTACATGGAAGTTTTGGCCTTCATAAGGCTGATGTGATGGAAGTAGGTCAACGACTCTCCTTGTGAAGAGACCTTGATAGACGGAGCAGTACCGGAGCAGGTGAACTGTCGGCTGTCACGCCAGTAGAGCGTGTAGTAGTGGCCAAAGGTTGTAATGATGGGTTTTTGCTGACAATGGTGGTTGAGCCAGATGTCAGTACAACTATTTGCTGAGTGGTTGAGGGAAATGAGCATGGGGCAATGATGACATAGTGACATGAGTTGAAGTCATGGGTTTGTGGAATAATGGATTTATGTAGGAAACGATTTTCCTTAGCGCGGCAGAAGTTGCTTGTGGTGGCACCGGCTCCGGTATGGATCATTAAAATTTTCTTTGCTTTCTCTATTTGTTATAGTTGCTGAAATCAATCCTTTGGTGTCCAACGCTTGGATCAACCACGCGATCTTCCGAACTATGACTCGAAACCAACAAATCGAAGTATGGGCTTCACTCACAAAGATCAAACCTCTAAACAATTTAGAGAATTGAGATGTCACAATGGTATTTAGCTTTTTAGAATTTCAAACACTCCCACAATACTTGTGAATGTTTAAACTCTCTCTATTTTCTCTCAAATTCTTTCTCACAACACTTGTGTGAGTGAATGAAAAATGTTAACCTTAAGAAGTAAGAGAAATGGTAGAGATTAAATTCTCTTGCACAAGCCAACTAACATTGTCATTAAGCATCTAATGCTTTCTTGCAATGGCCAACACAAAAATGTGAATGCCATACCAAAGCATAAGAAATGATAAGCTAAAGACAATGACTTTGTCATTAAGTATCTAATGCTTTCTTTCAATGGCAAACACATAAATGTGGAGGCCATACCAAATCATAAGAATGGATTAGCTAATGACAAAACTATTAGGTGTATACAAGCCACCTAATAGACATAATAAATTTGAGAGCATGTCAAGCCATATGGCTTTGTCTCCAAGGTAAATAAAAATCATTATCTCAATAATGATTAAATTACCTTCAATTATGTTGTGATAATTATCTCATAATTATTACTAACTTGATTATCTCATAATCAAAGATTTTTAAAAAATATTAAGTTAAACTAATTTAACATAGTTTTCATTTGTGACAATAAATATTATTAATCTCATTAATAATATATAAATATAGTGTGAGCATATTATTAGACAATCTAATTATATTAGGTTTGCTACAGTTGATCGAGCTAGTACGGGGACCAAATGGACCTACGATTCCGAGCTCAAATAATTCTGAAATATTAATTAAACTTTTAATCAAATATTACGAATTATTAAATCCGCGTTATTCCACTAAAAACTCGAAGTTTAACTCCCGTTACCGTAGATGGATAAAATAAACCAAACAACTTTGGTGTTCATCGATATAGTCATTACCTGTGGATATAGCCCTTCACAAATATCTCATAAATAGAGCCGGGTGAAAAGTCCGTTAAACTCCTCTAAATATTTTGTCTCTTAAGCACCATTGATTCTATAATGCACAATTAATTCATAATAATTATGAATATAAAACTTTATATTCGTAATAGAAAAGTTGAGCGCTCAAATTGTTCAAGTCCTGAATCATCTCTTAAAAGAGATACTCTTCTGCTTCTCGTAAGAAGGAGTGAATTCCATATCTATGTAAAACGTTCCCAGCTACACACCAAACCATATCCTCAAAATACGTAGTTATGGCCGGGAATGCAACACCAACCTCACCATAGTAAATCAAAGGACATAGCCTGCCATGCAGGAGTTCGTAGTACACTCTGGATTAAGATCGAATTCATATATGTCCATCTATTAGAAAAAATAAATTTCTTCGGCTAACAGATATTAAAAGAAATTCGTATTTATCTGAGTCTAGTCCTATATGATCTCATCATACAATGTGCATCCACTCTTATGTCACTACATGAACGATCCCGGATCAAGGTTGTCATAAAAGTATAGAATGGACCGCAGCTATAGATAAACCTCAAACAAAGTACCCTATTTGTTTGCTCCCTATGGACTATTTAGATTACTAACTTCAGGCATAAACCCTCTTGTGCATCAAACATACACTAAGTCTGAAGGTACAATAGTAATCAATGTAAACAAGACAATTGGACAATATGCGATATAAATCAAACAACTTTGATAAAAATGAATAATGCATTTATTATTATTACAACAATCAATTACATTTTACAATACATGAAGCTTTAGGACATAAATCCCTACAATCTCCCACTTGTACTAGAGCAAATGGGACATGTCATGTAATCTTAAACCCTTGAGGTGACCTTCAAACACTTTAGCCGATAAGGTCTTTGTAAATGGATCAGCCAGGTTGTCTGCGGATGGAATCTGTGTGACAGCGACATCTCCTTTATGCACTATCTCCCTGATAAAGTGATATTTTCTCTCAATATGCTTACCCCTCTTGTGGCTTCTTAGTTATTTGGAGTTAGCCACTGCACCACTATTATCACAACAAAGTGTTAACGGTTTATCCATATCTGGAACAACTTCAAGATCTGTCAAGAACTTACGGAGTCGACTTCTTCCTTAGATGCTTCAGAAGCTGCTATATATTCAGCCTCCATGGTGGAGTCAGTAATACAAGATTGCTTTATGCTCCTCCATACTATAGCCCCACCACCTAGGGTGAACACTGATCCAGATGTTGATTTCCTAGAATCGACATCCGTCTAAAAATCAGAGTCTGTATATCCTCTCAGAATCATATCCTGACTTGTATATACAAGCATATAATTTCTCGTTCTCCGAAGATACTTGAGAATATGTTTCACCGCTACCCAATGATCTAATCCTGGGTTGGATTGAAACCTACTGACTACTCCCACTGCAAAACAGATGTCCGGTCTCGTGCATAACATAACATACATAAGACTTCCAACTGCTGAAGCATATGGTATATGTCTTATCTCCTCAACTCCTTGAGGTGTCTTAGGAGATTGTTCCTTAGACAAATGAATTCCATGCCTGAAAGGTAAATTACCTTTCTTGGAATTCTGCATACCAAATCACACAAGAATCTTGTCGATATAGGGTGCTTGAGACATTGCTAACAGTCATTTCTTGCGATCCCGAATGATCTGGATCCCAAGTACATAACTTGCATCTCCCAAATATTTCATTTGGAATTGGTTAGCTAGCCAAATTTTCACGTCCGATAATATCTTTACATTATTTCTAATGAGTAAAATATCATCAATGTATAAAATAAGGAAAACCACATTCCCATCAACGATGCGCTTGTAGACACAAGGCTCATTGATGTTCTGCTCAAAGTTATAAGACTTGATCGTAGTATCAAACCTTATGTTCCAAGATATAGATGCTTGATTAAGTCCATAAATGGACCTTTGCAACTTGCAAACGTTTTGCTCTTGACCTTGGGTAATGAACCCCTCTGGTTGTACCATATAGATACTCTCATCAATATTACCATTCAAGAATGTAGTCTTGACATCCATTTGTCAAATCTCATAGTCATAATATGCTGTAATGGAAAGAAGAATCCTGATGGATTTAAGCATGGCTACTGGCGAGAAAGTTTCTTCATAGTCAACTCCCTCTTTCGGGGTATAACCCTTTGCCACTAGCCAAGCCTTAAAAGTCTGTACTTTCCCATCTATTTTTTTTTCTCTTGTAAATCCACTTGCAACCTATGGGTTTTATCCCATCAGGCTGGTCTACAAGTTCCCAGACTGAGTTAGAGTACATAGACTCCATCTCGAGGTTAATGGCTTTGAGCTATTCCTCTTTATCAGTATCTTCCATTGCACTACGATAGGTCAATGGATCATCTATACCATCACAAGATGCAACAACTTGCCCCTCACCATTTCCTAGATAGCATTCAGGTTGTCTTACAACCCTCCCACTACGTCTAGGTGGTATGGTATCCTGATAAACTTGCATCTGACTTTCAGATGTAGAAGGTGTTATGTCTTTGTCAACATTTGACAATGGTGTACTGGTCGTACCAGTAAGTAACTCCTCAACTAACACTTTACTTCGAGGTTTGAACTCTCTCATATAATCCTCCTCAAGAATGTAGCATTTGTTGATGCAAATACTTTATTATTTTTTTGATTATAAAAGAATCCACCCCTAGTTTCCTTAGTATAGCCTACAAATAACCCCCATATGCGGAAATATCTCAAACTAGCTTTACGACCATTCCACAACTCTAAAGGAGTCTTAGAAACAGATTTAGAACGAACTACATTCAGGATATACATTGCAGTTTGCAATGCATACCCCCAGAATGAACTAGGTAGAGTGTTATAACTAAATATTGATCTCATCATGTTTAGCAGGGTCCAATTTCTCTTTTCTGCAACACCATTTTATTGTGGTGTTCCAGGTGCTGTGAGCTGTGAAACAATTTCATGCTCAACTAAGAATTCCTCGAAATCTCTATCAAGGTATTCTCCTCCACGATTTGATCGTAGAATTTCGATGCTTTTACCTAACTGGTTCTCAACCTCAGCATGATACTCTTTGAACTTTTCAAATGTATATGACTTGTGCTGCATTAGTTAAACATACCCATATCTTGAATAATCATCAATAAAAGTGACGAAGTATTCAAAACCACCTCGGGCTTTTACATTCATCGGTCCGCAAATGTCCGAATGTATTAGTTCAAGTGTTTCTTTGGCTCTTTTCCCTTTTCCAATAAAAAGTCTCATGGTAATTTTGCCTTCTAGACAGGATTCACAGACAGGTAAAATGTCGAGTTTTAACTGATTTAAAACTCAGTTCTTAATTAGTCTATCAATCCGGTCAAGGTTAATGTGACCAAGTCTAAGATGCCATAAATAAGTATCATCATGAGAAATCTTTTTCGTTTAGTTTTAGATCTTTCAATCGTAAACATTTCAGTATTAAGTAGTGATTCATGCATTAACGGCCTTAATACATATAAATTATTTTCAGAGTTTCCCGTGCATAAATTTAATCCATTTCTACTAATAATAACTGACTTATTATTAAATGAATTAGAAAAATCACATTCCATAAGTTTTGTTACAGAAATCAAATTCTTGCGAAAACTATGAATATATATCACACCATTCAAACATAAATAACTTTTATTAAAATTCAAATTAGAAAAGCCCACTGCTTTTGCTGAAACAGTATCCATTGTCCCAACTCTCATGGTAAAGCTACCTTCAACAAGGTCCCTCTATGAGTCAAGTAGCTGTAAAGAACAACAAACATGGTTAGTGGCACCAGAATCAACAATCCATATAGATTTATCATCCTCCACCAAAAGAGACTCAATGAAAAGTAAATCGTATTTACCTGTATTCTTCTTCTCTTTAAGCTCAGCAATGTATTTCGAACAATTCCTTTTCCAATGCCCTGTTGTTCACAATGGAAACATTTTCATTGGCATTGGTTCCTTTAGAGCCTTTGTTGTTCTTATTTTTCATTGGTTTTGCCTTAATCTTCTAGTTGCCTTTCTTCTTCTTCGTTGCAGATTTAGAATATTTGGCAACATTTGCTTCGGCATTGGACCTACGAGGACCATTCATAACGGACTCGTAATTGGTGAGCTCATTTAGCAGTTCAGTCAACTTAAAGTCAACTTATTCATAAACAGTTGTTTTTAAACTGCAGGAAACTCTTCGAAAGGGTTTCCATGATCATTGTCACCTGTCTTTGTACATTGATACGTGCACCATGGGTTTCAGCCATATTAAGATGAGACATCATCCTTAACACATGGTCTCGGACTGATGTGCCTTCCTTCATTCTAACGATCAATACAGAGACTATTGCCTCATGTTGTTTCCGGTTTAAAGGTTGCCCACATATATTCTGTAATGACTGCATAATCATTGATGCTTTCACCATAGGCTCATGCTGTGCAGCAAGAACCTCAGTAATGGATGCTATCAAATAGTTTGGACTTTCTTATCAACTTTGATCCAATTATTATTGGCATTACGTGCAGCTCTGCCAGCATTTGGTGCTGGCTCAGGAGGACATTCCTCCATTAAGACAAATTTAAGGTCTTCGCAGACCAAGATAGCATTCATGTCACTTTTCCATTTAACATAATTATCCCCGATTAATTTTTCTTGTTGTTTGAGGATTGAGATAATCGCAGATGCCATGGTTGAAAAATAATAAACGCGCATTCAACATTTATTTGTCGCATATTAAAATTATCAAACATTTAGGCATAAAATTAAACATGATGCATGATCAATGTATAATGAATTAGAAACCAAAAAGAATTACTATGCCACAGTTATCTATCATTCCACAAATAAGTGTCGTCGTAGGGTAGGTCAAGTATTTGCATGATAGACTGAGACATTCTGAATTGATTAATATATCTGAAATAACTCTTATTCCTATATTAATCAACTACCATTATTTTGATCAATGAAGCTTTGATTAACAACTTAATCATTCCTTTATGAGTGTGACCCATTATTTCAGAACCTTTGGACTTAACTAGTGAAGTGCCGCCTTAAGGTAGGTCAAATCACCAGATACATCTAGAGTCCCTATCCTTTCGGAATCCAAACCTGATATTGACTCAAAAAGGACATCATCCGTACGGGGACGAAAGCAAAGCCGTCTCGAGGCGCCTATTGAATCTCACGTTTCTGGATAACAATGGAGATCGCGGGATATATTATGGTATACCCCTCTCTCACTCACTATTTTGAAGTATAAGGTTTCTATCTCACTAGTATCTTATGAATCTTAGATTATGCTCGGCTAAAGTCATAACCTTATTAATACTAGTTGATAATTTAGTGATCTAACCAATTTTAACTCTTAAATTTTTTTTCACTAATCTCGATTAGTCTCTACTAACCAATTAACTTAATTAAACTAATTTAATTAAGTTGTTATAATGATTTAATCAATTTAACTCTTAAATTATTAATCCACTAATAAGTTTTAAAATTTAGAATTCAACGAACGGACCAAATGTCTTTAAACTATTTAATTGATAAAAGCACATTATTTATTCCAAAGGTACGTGGTATTGTATCCCGAGTGCAGACCATATTACCGTCCATTCAGAATCGGCTATGGAATTTATGTATGGGTTTCTATCCGATATACCAAGGAAAATAATGTACTCATAAGGTTCATTTGTTTCTAAAACTTGAATTCGCAATTTTTAAACCTTTAAACCAATTAATCTTATTAATTTGTTTGCATGCATCTCATATTCTTATTTAACTTTTAAATTACATAAAATCATATTTTATTACTAGAATATCATGTATATCTACATGTTATGGCATGTGAAAATGCAAGAGTATGCACCCTAGGCAATATGATATGTTAATAAATAATTTAAAACATACATATATTCCCAAGTCTGGACTGAAAATGTTTGTGTGGCGTTTGACGGGCGTTCGAACGTTTTCAGACAGTAGAGTTTTGTTCGTGTTACGTTCGAACGCCTGTCTAAACACTAGAACTTCATTTACTCCATTCCGGAGCTTCCAGACTCCGTTTTGGTCCCCGTTTTTTCTACGGACTCGTAACGAAACTTAGTTTTATATACATCCATAAATTGCATTAACCGGGCTCTTATTTTATTTTTATACTAATCTAATTAGTACAATAAATCCAAGGCATCCCTTGGTCTTCAAATCTTGTTCCATGGAGTGTTGTTGATTTCTTCGCTGAATTTATCCGTCAAAAGTCCTTCACGGTATCGGCTCCTACAAGTTACAAATAGGGTTACATAATGAACTTATTATAAAGGAAATGAACTTACAACACTTGTAAGAATATGATCTTATGGTCTTACATTTCGAATACTAAAAATAAGAGTCGGAAAAATTAACGATCAACGCAATACATTCATCACATGAATCAAAGTAAACATTCATCACATGAATATTAAAAACCATTCATCTCCTGAATCTAATTGTGCCTACTCATAACAACATGCATTCTAATAATGTATATTGCATATAAATTATTAAAACTTGAAAATTTAAAGGATAAGGGTTAAGAACACTTCTCAACCTTAAGCTCTGATACCAATTGTTAGAAACGAATTTCCTTAGCACGGTGGAAGTTGCTTGTGGTGGCACCTGGCTCCGGTATGGATCTTTAAAATTTTCTTTGCCTTCTCCCTTTGTTATAGTTGCCGAAATCAATCTTTTGGTGTCCAACGCTTGGATCAACCACTCGATCTTCTGAATTCTGACTCGAAACCAACAAACCAAAGTGTGGGCTTCACTCACAAAGATCAAACCTCTAAACAATTTAGAGAATTAAGATGTCACAATGGCGTTTAGCTTTTTAGAATTTCAAACACTCTCACAACACTCGTGAATGTTTAAACTCTCTTTATTTTCTCACAAATTCTTTCTCACAACACTTGTGTGAATGAATGAAAAATATTAACCTTAAGAAGTGAGAGAAATGGTAAAGATTATATTCTCTTACACAAGCCAACTAACATTGTCATTAATCATCTAATGCTTTCTTGCAATGGCCAACACAAAAATGTGAATGCCATACCAAATCATAAGAATGATAAGCTAAAGACAAGGACTTTGTCATTAAGCATCTCATGCTTTCTTTCAATGGCAACACACATAAATGTGGAGGCCATACCAAAACATAAGAATGGATTAGCTAATGACAAAACTATAAGGTGTATACAAGCCACCTAATAGACATAATAATTGGAGAGCATGGCAAGCCATATGGCTTTGTCTCCAAGGTAGATAAAAATCATTATCTCAATAATGATTAAATTACTTTCAATTATTTTGTAGTAATTATCTCAAAATTATTACTAACTTGATTATCTCATAATCAAGACTTGATTATCTCATAATCAAAGAATTCTAAAAAACATTAAGTTAAACTAATTTAATATAGTTTTCATTTGTGACAATAAATATTATTAATCTCATTAATAATATATAAATATAATGTGAGCATATTATTAGACAATCTAATTATATTAGGTTTGCTACAGTTAATCGAGCTAGTACGGGGACCAAATGGACCTACGGTTCCGAGCTCCAATAATTTCGAAATATTAATTAAACTCTTTAATCAAATATTACGAATTATTAACTCCGCATTATTCCACTAAAAACTCGAAGTTTAACTCTTGTTACCATAGATGGATAAAATAAACCGAACAACTTTGGTGTCCATCGATATAGTCATTACATATGGATACAGCCCTTCACGAATATCTCATAAATAGAGCCGGGTCAAAAGTCCGTTAAACTCCTCTAAATATTTTGCCTCTTAAGCACCATTAATTCTATAATGAACAATTAATTCATAACAATTATGAATATAAAACTTTCTATTCGTAATAGACAAGTTGAGTGCTCAAATTGTTCAAGTCTCGAATCAACTCTTAAAAGAGATACTCTTCTGCTTCTCGTAAGAATGAGTGAATTCCATATCTATGTAAAACGTTCCTAGCTACACACCAAACCATATCCCCAAAATACATAGTTATTGGCCGGGAATGCAACACCAACCTCACCATAGTAAATCAAAGGACATATCCTGTCATGCAGGAGTTCGTAGTACACTCAGGATTAAGATCGAATCCATATATGATCATCTATTAGATAAAATGAATTTCTTCGGTTAACAGATATTAAAAGAAATTCGTATTTATCTGATTCTAGTCCTATATGATCTCATCATACAAGGTGCCTCCACTCCCTTGTCACTACATGAACGATCCCGAATCAAGGTCATCATACAAGTATAGAATGGACCGCAGCTATAGATAAACCACAAACAAAGTACCCTATTTGTTTGCTCCCTATGGACTATTTAGATTACTAACTTCAGACATAAACCCTCTTGTGCATCAAACATACACTAAGTCTGAATGTACAATACTAATCAAGGTAAACAAGACAATTAGACAATATGCGATATAAATCAAACAACTTTGATAAAATGAATAATGCATTTATTATTATTACAATAATCAATTCCATTTTACAATACATGAAACTTTAGGACATAAATCCCTACATTTGGAACCCTATATAAAGGAATTGAAAATTTCGATTCATGGGTTAGAAAATATCACCTCTCACAACATAGAGAGAAGCCAAGAGCCAAGAGTCTAGTGATAGAGAGAGAAGCTAGTCGATTTCCGATCATTTGAGAGAAGAGTTACTAGCATGTTGTAAGACCCGGGGTGTTGTACACTCTTTATAAGCTCTAAACTCCACTTGTAGCTCGGGTCAGTCTTGACCCCGAGCATGTAATAAAATAGCCCCCTTTTCTCCCGTAGACATAGGTTGTAGCCACTTTCCGTCAAATCATGTAAATCTATGTCTCTGTAATTTTTTTGACTGCTTGCTAAGTTTGTTTTATTTCTCTACTAACTAAAAAATTCACTGTTTGAGAAAGATTTGTTAAAGAGGATTTCCCAAATTACTCTTAGAACGAAAATAGTTGTCAACAACTTGTATACATATTAAATCATGCAAGACACGAGGCCTTATAAACACGTTTTTTTTCCTCAATGATTAAAAGATTAACATTCAAAATTTATTAAAATAATGATATTTTTGAAGGAGTCCAAAAATAACATTGTTTTAGTTCACAGGATATCCCTATCCAATTCCGATGTGAATCTCATAAATTTTTTTTTTTTTTTTTTTAAAAATAATAAAATATTTAATACATTATTATTACATGAAAAATTAAATTTTTATCACTTCCAAAATAAAATCTTACCTGCCTCGGAATAAATCCTAAATTTATGTGTTATAAGCATGAATTTAGATCGAATACTTGAGTAGTGTTAAATTTTTCATAATTTTTTATCACATTTATTTTAATAATAATTCAGGGGTTAAGCGTCATGAAATTCAATTCTCATAATTTTTGTATATTTTGTTTGTAAGCATAAATTTATTCTTCGGTTAAGATATATGACAATATCAGATACCGTTATTTTTGCAGTCACCAAAACAGCCATCTCTTTGGACCTCAATCAACCATGTCCTCCAATCCAAATTCACACTTCGATGAACGCCGATGGATCATCACCGTCCGTCGGACACTCGAAGAAGAGCTCGAAGATGATACTGAAATTCCTGTCAGCATTTTCACTGTGCCCAAAACTCTGATGTCAAGTGCTCCTGATTCCTACACTCCACAGGAAGTTGCTATTGGCCCTTACCATTGCTGGCGTCCTGAGCTCTACGAGATGGAGAGATACAAGCTCGCCGCGGCCAAAAGGGCTCAAAAACATTTCCAGGGTGATCATGATTTTGATTATGCTGTTGATCAATTGAAAAGGCTTGGCTTACAGATTCGAGCTTGTTACCACAGGTACTTGAATTTCAGCAATGAGACTCTAGCTTTGATGATGGCAATTGATGCTTCTTTCTTGCTTGAGTTTCTTTATATCTATTCAGCCATCAAAGAAGGTAAGTTCACTGCAACATCTTTTTCAACATCAATGTCGCATTTGATTGATTATACGGGGTGCAAAGCTGCTCATAACGAGATTATGAGAGATATGGTAATGCTTGAGAATCAAATTCCTTTGTTTGTGTTGAGGGAAATGCTTCAAGTTCAATATTCATCTCTGGAATCAGCTGACGATATTCTCCAGTCCATGTTAATTGGTTTCCGTGAAGCTCTTTCGCCTTTCAAGAAGATGCCAACAATCAATCTCTCGGAGTGTGCCCATTTGCTAGCTTATTTGTACGACACAATTGTGCCAACAACAGAGCAGAAAATGAAAGTAAAATCAGAGATAACAGAGGTTGAAGATGAAGTTGGAGCCATGAAATCGAAAGAAATAGATTCCATTGGTGGTGACCCATCTCATGTTAAAAAGTGCTTCAGTTTAATTTTGACGCTGCTTTCAAAGATCAACGATGGTCCGATCCTTTTTATCAAAAAGATGCTTTCAAAGCTCGGCAGTCCCATCCAGCTTCTCAAAAAGCTGCTTCAATCAAAACCTTTCAGAGTCATCTTCAAGTTGCCCTGGGAAAAGCTTTCTAAGCTCCCTGGATTTTCAGTCTTAGCACAACCGATTCAACACTTATTGTTCCGACGGAAAGATGACACAAAGAAATCAGATGATGAATCCAACAAGCCACCGTTAGTTGAAGAAATCACAATCCCTTCAGTCACTGAGCTTGCCAAATCCAAGGTTCTTTTTTCAGCAACTGCTGGTAACATCTCAACCGTTCATTTCGACACAAAGAAGGCAACATTATATCTTCCCGCAATCAGTATTGATGTTAACACAGAGGTGATCCTGAGAAACTTAGTGGCATATGAAGCATCAAATGCATCTGGGCCGTTGGTTTTAACTCGTTACACAGAGCTGATGAATGGGATCATTGATACTGAAGAAGATGTGAAGTTGCTTAGGGAAAGTGGCATCATTTTAAACAGATTGAAGAGTGATGCAGAGGTTGCTGATCTGTGGAATGGGATGAGTAAATCAATTAAATTGACAAAAGTGCCTCACATTGATCAAGTCATTGGAGGTGTTAACAAGTATTACAACTGCCAATGGAATGTTAAGTTTCGGAAAAATATGAAGCTTTATGTGTTTGGTTCTTGGAAAGTTCTTACATTGCTAGCTACCATTGTGGTCTTGCTCTTGATGGGATTACAAACTTTTTGCTCAGTCTATAACTGTCGCAAAATCAACTTCCTCTCAGACTTTAATAAGGTTTGATTGAGAAATAAAAATTTTAACTGCTTAGTTCATGTTGTCGTTTTTTTTTTTAAGTGTGGGAATTTCATGTAAATTGTGTGTGAATGAGTTGTGATCTTTTTTCTCCCCCGGGGGTTAGATTTGTAATGATACCTGAAATTGTATTAATAATAATATAGAATATGGTGTGTTGAAAGCTGTTTCTCGTTTCAATGATGATTTGGAAATTCGACCCCTCGAACCTTTAAGCAGTGAATTTTTTTGGATAGTTGGAAAACCAAAACAAACTTAGCCAGAAGACAAAAAATCACAGAGAAAACAAGATATTAACGTGGTTCGGCGGAGAGTGGCTCCAACCTACATTCACGGGAATAAAAGGGGGAATTTTATTACTTGTTCGGGCCAAAACCGACCTACTCTCTCTATAGTTAAGCTTTTCAATTTCTCTTTACAAGTGGTGAAATATCAAAATTGCTAACCCTTGAATTTATGGCTTCAATGAATTTATGGCTTCAACCCCTTTATATAGGTTTTCAAACTTACTATTCTACCAACTCATGACGTCAGCTCATGTCACTTTGTCATCATCGTCCATGTTCATTTTCCCCAACTACTCTTCAAACAGTAGCTCTGGTCTCTGACTCAACCACCCTCTGCCATCAGAAGTCCATCATTCCAATCTTTTGTCCACTGCTACACGTCTTGCTAACATAACAGCTCTAAACTCAACAATTCCAGTACTATTCCGTCTGTCAGAGTCTTTTCTCAATGAAAGTCGTTAGCTTACTCCCATCACATTAGTCTTCTAGAAGCTCAAACTCTCATGTAGGGCATACCTCATATACCTATGGGTACAAGATACTAAGACCTCTACCTCAGTCCTACCTCGGTCCTCGGGTCGGTGTGCCGAGGTGGATGGTGATGGATTAACTATTCCTTACTTCTTTAATAGGTCTGGTCGGTAGTCACGGATGACCTCAAGTCAGCTTCCATGTGTGCTCAGATGCTGTCTGTAACATCCTCAATCCAGGAGATGCTACTGTCAAGGAATATGTCATATTATTCCCCTAAGCCTCTGACTTTTGACTGAGAACAATACTTATGTTCTTATCAAATACAAACTCTCATATGGGACCAATGCCCAAACTATGACATAGTATAAAATACTTCACATACGAGTAAACGTACAAATGTCAATTATCTCGAAAATTCTATACAATAATACTTATACATATCTTTAATATATAATTGCTTGGACTGGACTTTACTTAACTCGATTGACTCAATCTTTGACTGGTGGACTCAGACCTTCTAGTGACTGGCATCAGTATCCGTCCTCTCAAACTCGTCCACCGAATATTCCTGCAAAACAGAGAAACTGGAAGTGGCGGTTAGACCGTTGTACGATCTAAGTGAGTGGAAAAAAATTGAAACACTGATATAAAAATATTTGGTTCTAAAATCAAAGTTCCAAAAATAACTTTATATAAAAAAATTTCTGAAAACTTTGTCTGAAATCTCTTTATAAACTTATTTTTCCGAAATCTGCCATTGAAAGTCTGATTATGTAAACTTGTATCTGAAATACCTATTCTGAAAACTTTTTCTGAAATGTCTATAATCTGAAAAACTATTTCTACAATCTGATTTCTGAAATTGTTTCCTGAAAATCTGATATCTGAAATCTGATCTGTCTCTAAAAAAACTTGACGTATGGACGCAAATTCATGACTTTGGGTCGTTACGTATCGCCGTCCCCCAAAACATGCCACTATTGTCCCTGAAAGTAATGGTCTTGGGGCATTACGTATCGTCATCCACCAAGCCACTGAACTAGAATTTGGGGGTGTGCATCTATGTTACCTTCCAAGTTTTGAAACTAGGATCTATGGACATATGTCATCCCTAGTCCTGAACTAGGATTTGGGGGCGTTACGTATCGCCGTCCCCACAGTCCTCTACATGTGCACATGTGATGTCCATCAATTCCATAACTGAATAAAGTTGCATACTGAGGTGAGTTTTTCCCTCATGCCTCAAAAAACATAAATCATTTACTTAAAACATTTATTTCTCTATTACAACTTAAATCATAAATTTTTATGTAATGACTGTAATAAAATAATCTAACGCCCTAAAGCGTAAAAGTAAATCTGATATAAAGTAACAAAATGAAAGTCAATTTTAAAAAGGTAGTGTCCACTCCCAGATTGGAATCTGGTAGTGTCCACTCACATATTGGAATCTGGCTGGTGCTATTTCGCTTCGTCGAAGGACAATTGCTATTCATGTAATGGTATATGAATGGTAACTTGGTTAGATTACAAACCATAAGATAAGTTTCGGAACTAGGTTAAACTTTCTCAATTCAAGTCCGTAATATAGTCACTTAGTATATCATGCTTGGAATAAGATGCAATATATGCATGCGTACTAGTACGAGACCCTAAGGGTGGTCTCTAACATGCTAGGGTAGAATCGGGATAGTTTAAAACTGTTTTGAAATGAGTTGTGCCACGTCGCGACGCGCAATGTCCAGAAACGTGCTATCATTTTTCTCTTACGCATCACAACGCACATCCCTTTAGAAATGAGCTGTCATTTTTCTCAATTTTTGGGTTAAGTTTTATTACATTCTTCCTCTTGAATTTATTCATTATCTAAGCCCTCTATTGATGCTAATCTTCTTTCTTTTGTTTCTTCTTCTTCTTTCTTCTCTCTTTTCTTTTTCTTTTCTCTCTTCTTCTTCTTCCTCTTCTTCTTCTCTCCACATTGCTTCTTCCTTCTCTTCTTTCTTTTTCTAATTTTTTTTGTGATTTAGTGAATAGTATACTCTTTATATATTAGAGAATATTTGATATTAGGGAAAATGGAGAAAACTGTGGAATTGTGTAGAAAATTTGGGATTCTTCTAATTGAATCGGGAATTACTATTCATCCTAATTTTGACTTACTTTTTTGACCTATTTATGGTCCGAATTTCGAAAAATGTTTATCGCGGAAGTTTCAGATCTCGATCTCAGCTTTTTGGAAGTATAAAATTCATAAAAATCGCAGTTCGTATGAGCAATTTATGTCCCAAATACTATAGGGTGACCGGAGTGGTACAATATACAGTCTCATGTCAGAATTTCAGGGAATTAACCGACTATCCTCAAAGTCATTCCATGAGTATATTTGTGCCCCAACATAAATTATATTATGTTATCTTCGTCCCGTAATACTTCAGTGCTACAACGTAACAGCAGTAAAGACTATCGGTCGTTACAAATTCTCCCCCTTAAATAGGATTCGTCCTCAAATCCTCTTTAAACTTGGGATCTTATTATAGATCACATAATTTATGGGTTTCTTATAAACCATTAGCTTTAATTGACTATAAACTTTTCTCTTTTTCATTCACTATATTATACATTTCCCAATGATCTTCCGTGTGCTATCATTACACCACGGGATAATGTGATGATCATCTTAATCTAGAATGTCATGACTTGGGAGTCTTAACTAGAGATGCGTATTAATTTGTCTATTTGAACTCTTGCTTTGTTGTAACTATTCTGTTTCATCGAGGATTTTATATAACTTAACAACGAAGGTCTTTGCTGGGCGATCACTTTTCACTTGACTAGTGAGTATATGATATTATCTATCATTCTTGTTGTCTAACTCATGCATCATTTCTCTAATCATACTTGGGTAAACTGTTACAGAGTTCGTGGCTTCAGTGATTATTCCTTAAGTCCTTTACTGAAAAGTACTACCTTGTTCTCGTTTCTATGATCTTTGCTCAGTATTCTTGGCTACCTCATTTCTGGAATTCTAGTTATGCTTAACATTCTTTATCTCCAAGGAAATCTCTTCCTCTAGATCTTTAGTTATGCTCACTAATTATTTGACTCGATCGGGTTCTTCTTAGTTAGTACTTTTGACTCTTACTAGAAATAATGTTGTCTCATGGTTAGGCTTCCTATGTTCCCTTTCCGGAATCAAGAGGTTTACAGGGGTGATCTTTGTCGTTACTAGCAATGCTTGCACTCGATACTTCCTTTGTCCCACATGTTCAACTTGATCTTAATATTCTTTCTCTTATCTTGACTACTCAACTCCTTATATTCTCCTTGCCAAAGTTTAACTGCTTATGAGCTTCTCTCTTAAAATTCCAATATCTCTGTTTACCTATGGGGGCCTAGGACTTCTTGGCTTACTGATGTTGTTTATGGGTAGTTTGCTAGAGGTTCTCCTTAATTGGCTAAAGATTCAGGCTTAATTATATGGGTAAAGTTCATACTCCTATCATTTTTTGCTTCCATTGTTATTATAAATCTGGTTATTGTTCTGTAATATCCCGCCTTAGCATTGATGTTACCGGCAGGAGATAGACTAAACTCATCTCCATAAGCCTTTAATTTTAGAAAAATTTCAGCATGATGTATTCGTAACATCATGCAACCTGGCCTATAGCCAACATCCATATACAACATGAACATAAAATCTTGGCCTCAGGCTGATATCTCAACATCAATGCAATCTAAGTGTCTAACTAAAATATGATGCATACATAATACAACCAAGGGCTCCGTGCCCGAAAGTATGTATATACAAAAAATTTTCTAAAATAAACTCGTGCTCAACACGTTACAACTTATACAATTTGAAACATAAACTACTAGACTCTTTATTTCCCCCAAAACTTGGTGACTGGTTGACTGCAATGCTGCTATCCGACTGTTCCGTAACTCTGAAATCCACGGTCGACCGTTTAGGTCGCCAACCTGCAAATCTCAAACACTGTGGTACAGTGAGTCATAAGACTCAGTAAGTAACTATGCTTCTACCTTGAGCATCATACACAAGCAAGTTTTAAATTCCAATTTACATATTATTCCAGGAATTTCTAAGCGATTCACACATTCTCTAAATTACCAACGATCATCCACATCTATCCTTACTTATAACTTTTACCTCTATCTAGCATACTTAACACATTCATCATGTCACATATATAACATTCACGGCATATTATATAGCAGTGTTCACATACATATACATATCATCTTCTTATCTTCTTATCTTTCTTTACTTCGCTACCTCAAGCTCATGTGGATTATCAAAGTTATCTACTTACCATTCTATTTAACACATTATCGATTCATCATATACAATCCATATTAATTATATATACAACAAATATGCATCTCATCATCATGTGTATGCACTAGTGCTGGTTCGTGCAAATAATGATCGTACAGAACCCATTACCTATTTTAGAATAGGTATGGGATGGATTCCATCCGAACGGATCCTATCCAGTACTTCTACCATGCAACATACAATCGTCAATCATATATATACACATAAGTAACAATATCATCATGCTCAAACATCATATGCATGAATCACACGAATATTAAAAGCTTTATTTCATATTAACATCTCATAACTTCACTTTGCTTGGAAAGTTTCTTTCTTTTTAGAAAACTCACAATTCTTTATAATACATTCCATTTAGAAAACATTCTTCAAAAAAATCCTTTTCGGAAAACTCATATTTGAAACTCCCTTTCTTTTCTGTTCTAGAAAACTCTTTGCTAAAAATCTGCTTTTGAAAACTCATTCTGAAAATCTTTCTTTTTCTTGTACTTCTCTCTAAGACCGTCTTTCTAAGTTTTTTTTTCTGAAACTCTTTTCTGAAACTGAAATCTGAATGAAATCTTTTTCTGAAAATCGAATCACCGCCCGTAGGCGCATCTCCCCCCAGGAATATACCATCTGAGCGTTGATGATCTAGGGGCGTCCCCCCAGTCCTCCATATGTGCACATGTATCTAAATCTGTCAATTCCAATTAGTGTACAACTGGGATGGGTCAAATCCCAAATCCCGAATCCATATGAAATCTGTCAATTCCATAACTGTTTATAAAATCTCACTAGGATGGGTTTATACCTCAATCCCGATAAAATCCATTAAAACTTTGTTTTGAAAACATTTAAAACTGTTATATACTTTAAACTTTAAAATCAGTTTCAACTGCAATTAGAAAAGATTACCAATATGCATGTTCAATGCATTGTGCTTTCATTCACTCAATACATGTTTTCATACTTATTTATACTCTATAAGCTACTGCTATCACATATGCACATTATGCATGCCATGCGTACATACATATTCATAACAAATACTTATACATATACTCTAGTAAAGTCAATTTATATTTTCTCATATCATACACATACTTATATATATGCTTTCATGTACACACATAAATCCATAACATGCAACAGTGTGCTTATTCACACGACCTGCTTCCATTCGTATAGGTTTATACTAACACTCATATACTACGAAATGTGTCTATTTATCATTCTTACGCATATATCATCATACTATTATTTGATCTGATGATCGCAGTCAAAGCACACATCATCACCCATGTCCACATATCAATCACATTCCATAGCTCGCATTCAAGTTTCAGAATACATTTATAGCACGTACATGTGTTCCAAATTTACCTCACGTTTCTAAGTAGAAATCTGGTAAGAGAAGGACTTGACTTGATCACGCTGATTGCCACAATTAACCATACATCTTATCTCATACCGGTGCATTCATATTGAATTTAATTCACGCTACGAGGAAATACATTCCCATCATAAGTACATATATTCTCAACATATACAAATATGCATATTCATGCTTAATCCAATACATTCACAAACCCACTCAACAAATGGCATCATTATATATTCCCGCAATCGTAACTCCAATCAAGTTTTACTTTCATAATCTTTTTTTTTTTGAAATTTTCGAGTTTACATTAAATGTCCAATTTCACATGCATTCCTTATCTCGTATTTGCTAAATCTTTATCTAATCCCAATTTTCATTTCTATTACCAAGTATCATTTCTATAACATGATAAAATATCTATAATTACACTTAGATATAAATTCCCAAATCTCAAATTCTAGGGTTTAATGCCCAACAATTTTACATATTACTTTAATTTAACCAATTTTCTTCTATGTGGAGTCTCTAGAACGACCTATCATGTTCATTGTCAATATCTTATTCCAATTTTCAAACTTATCTTAA
>SKCR01045512.1:0-47069 GCA_019454045.1 Zanthoxylum bungeanum | reverse complement strand
TTCATCCGACGGAGTTTGGAGCTTCGTTTTGAGACCCGAAACTGCCAAGACAGTGAGCATGGACTGCTGCAGTGGGCTTACAAAGGCAGTACGTTTTTGGCCTTGATTCGTCTTCAAATCGACATAACCGATCAATGTAAGTATTCTGCTATCTTCATTGGTGTATTCACGCATGTTTTCATGTCTTGTTTGATCTTGGGACCTTAGATAATTACCAACAATAGCTAGGCTTATATGACGAACGTGTCTGATGCGGGTTATTGCTGCGGCCGAGGTAGCAATAGAAGCCATTTGGGTCGATGATTAATCTAATTAGATTAGATATAGTTCTGTTAGCAGCTGAGCTAGGGTCAGCACAAGCTAAAGAATTAATGGTCTCATCAACGATCCAGATATATACTTCGACTATTCATCTTATTCGTTCGGATCATACATCGTGGCGATGTGTGATGATCGAATAAATCGCATCAGACGATAATCACGCAAATCCGCTGACGAAAGCCTTTCCTCAGCAGTTTGAGCGAACCATACATAGTTCGGGTGTATAACACTCGAGTGACTAGCTATAGGCCAAGTGGGAGATTGATTCCAAGCTTTGAGTTGTGAATGAAGATCTCCAAGATCCAACCTTTGTGTTGATTCCAAGCTTTTAGTTGGTTTCCCTATCACCTTAGAAAACTTCTACAAGTGCTAGCTTTGTTGATTTTGCCACAAAATCAAAGAGAGGATAAAGGAAGCTCACGCCCATAGCAAGGATGAAGCTCACGCCCATTTGCTAAATCAATTAGGGTTTTCTTGTGTCAAGTGTTGTGTAATGAGAGAGAGAGATGCCTTTTGGTAAAACCAATTTACCATTTTCACCTAAACAAGGTGGTTGGGTAAATGGTTTCACCAAAACCATTCCAAGGTAGTTGGAAAGTTGGTGGCTTGGCATAAATGCCAACTACCATTCCAACTACCACATGTGAAGTGGGCCCCACATTTGAATTCAAAATTCAAATGGATTCTACGAATGTTTGCCGCGGCTCGGATTTGTTTAATCCGATTAAACGAATTTCTGTCGCTAAATAATTAAATCTAATTTAATTAAATGACTACGCCTCGTAAATATATTACGAATGCCGTTTACGAATTAATTCTAAATTAATCTGTTCGCTCGTATTAAAGTCCAACTTTAATTTCGTAATGAAATCCAATTCATATTAATATATCTGATATATTAATTTTAGCCCATACAAATAATTAAATAGAAAAATCAAATTAACTATTAAATTTATTTTACCGATTAATTCCAAATTAATCGTGTTCTCTCTCTTCCGAACACATTTAATCCCAGATTAAATAAAGCCTCAATTAATCCTAGATTAATTTTCTCTCTCTAAATTAATCCCAGATTAATTCTAGTTTAAGTCAACTGTCATCGGTGAATCTTTGGGAAGCGACCCAAGAGACCTCTGGATATGGTTGGCAGTAAAATCCCGTTATCGGACTATCCGATTAAGTGCGTACCTCGTACCACATGCTTACGGATTTACAAGACATGGTTGGCTTCTAGCAAAGCACCGTGCCTACCCAATTCTTCATAAATATTCTTACTAGAATATACAATCTATGTCAGGCGTAGTATACGTAGTATACTGTATTGCGATCCAGTATCGGATGTCACGTGCTAGGCCTGGGGCTGGAATTATGTACGCCCCATATGAAGCACATGTCGGATGTCTGGTAATTAGTCTCTATAATCGGATGAACATGACCTAGTCATATCATCCCGATGACTGCAGTACTTAAGAGTACTAGTTCCGTATCCTACGTG
This sequence comes from Zanthoxylum bungeanum, assembly GCA_019454045.1. Classification (NCBI taxonomy): domain Eukaryota; kingdom Viridiplantae; phylum Streptophyta; class Magnoliopsida; order Sapindales; family Rutaceae; genus Zanthoxylum; species Zanthoxylum bungeanum. Next base: position 45,253 of record SKCR01045512.1, on the reverse strand, counting down.
ACATCATCTCCACTATGACTGGAGTGATACTTCTGTCTTGACATCACACCCAATACACTACGATTCTCAATATACCCAGGCAGAGGCGTACACAGAACCGGTTAAAGCCCTGGATGACCAAAACCAAAGCATATTGATTACGCAAGTATTAGCGGTGCAAATCTCAGGTTAAGACCAAATACACCTACCCTGATTTCGGACTTCCATAGACACATAGTCATAATACCAATGGAATTTCGATGGGTCTATCCAGAGCGAAGCTGTTTTCCGTACCATCGGTAAAACACAACCTCCTATTACACTTGCATGAGTATCCAATACCCAAATATATGAGAACTATGATATTGTGCCCTCACAACGCGCACAAGTGTAATACTAGTCTTTTACGCATTATCGATGTCCAATCTCGATAATACTTGGACTAGGGATATTTAATGATTAATCCTTCGAGGACTGATACTGTCTCTTATCATCTCAATCCAGGAACTAATCATAAGGACCTTCTATCATTTATACATCTAGGTGATCTAATCACAAATGATAAGAGTGCAATCTCCTTGTCACATAGTTAATTTGTACAATAACACCATGATCTGTACAAATAGTGACGCTATGGGTCATAATTGTCCAACAATCTCCCACTTGGCCTATAGCCAGTCACTCGAGTGTTATACACCCGAACTATGTATGGTTCGCTCAAACTGCTGAGGAAAGGCTTTCGTCAGCGGATTTGCGTGATTATCGTCTGATGCGATTTATTCGATCATCACATCGCCACGATGTATGATCCGAACGAATAAGATGAATAGTCGAAGTATATATCTGGATCGTTGATGAGACCATTAATTCTTTAGCTTGTGCTGACGCCTAGCTCAGCTGCTAACAGAACTATATCTAATCTAATTAGATTAATCATCGACCCAAATGGCTTCTATTGCTACCTCGGCCGCAGCAATAACCCGCATTTATTGTTTATTCGGTAACAGTATCTTGCTTGGAAGATTTCCAGCTCACTGTTCCGTTATTCAAACTGTATAGTACCGTTGTTTTTTATCGGTTAGGAAACTTACAGCCGTGATCTCAGTCACTTCAACAGACATCATCCTTAGTTCTCTAAGATACTAACGGATGTTCTTAATATCAATCCAGTGACTATCACTTGGATTGACCTGTTTATGACTCCATATGCTCAAAGCGTATGAGACACCAGGTCACGTACATTTTTCAATGTACGAGTTCTCAGAGAGTGTTAACAACTTTAAATCTATCCCAGTAGATCTTTATTCCTAGAATAAAGTTGTTTCTCCCAAGAATTCTACGGAGATTTTTCATGAAAGCCAAGCTTTCACCGATTATAATATGGGAATATCATTTCCAAGAAATGACATATCATCATTATTTAGGACATCATTGTCAGTGCACTCCCACTAACCTCCTTATATACACAAGAATCATATTCGTTTTGAATCAAATCATACACCATTATGATTACATCAAAATGATAGTTCCAAGAATCCAATGCTTACTTCAATCCATACATGGATCGAATAACCTACAAACCTTGTTTGCTAGTTTTGGTACGACAAAACCGTCAGGATGTTATAAACATCCTTCAAAGAGGTTTCCGTTTAAGGAAAGCGATTTTGACATTCAGCTGCCATATTTCATGAATGAAACATGCAGCATCAGCAATCATTATCCAAATGGATTTATCCATGGCAACAGGTAAAATATTTCGTTGTTATCGACACAATGTTGATAACGATACCTTTTCGCTACAAGCCTAGCTTAGTACGTTGGTATGTTGCCATCCATGTATGTCTTCCTTGAAGACTTATATAGTACCAATAGGCACAATGCCTTCTAGTACATCAACTAGTCTCTAAACATAGTTGGTATACATGGAATCCATTTCGGACTTCATGGAACTTTGCCAAAATGGGGAGTCGATACCTTGTATCACTTCCTCATATGTAGTCAGTTCGTCTTCCTCAATAAGATTGACATCTTTATTAGGTGAGATCAGAAACCCATACCTCCCAGGTTGTTTTCTGACTTTCTCCGACTAACGCGGTTCTTGTGTATTCGAAGATTGTGGTACAGTTTCATCCTTGATGAACTGTCTGTGTTCCATTAAGGACTAGGTGCCTTGAACAGTATTACTCTGATTTTCATCGAGTTTTACTATCCTCCCACTTACCACTGCATATCGGTATTCCTCTTAGGAAAAACGCATGGCGAGCAACAATTACATTGTTCTCATGTGAGATGTATAAGTACTATACTTTGGTTTCCCTAGGATAACCTACAATTTAGGCACTTATCCGATTTGGGTTCTAGTTTGGTATCATCCAAACGTATGCCTAGCATTCCCAAATCTTCAAGAGTGAGAAAACCCTGTTTCTTTCCTGTTCATATTAAATATGAATTTTGCCTAACAGATTTTCATTGAACCTTATTCAAAATAAGTATTGTACTATTAATGATTATCCCTTTAAAGGAAAATGGTAGCTCAGAGCGACTCATGATTAACCTTATCATGTCTAACAAAATTCGGTTTCTCCGTTTGGACACACCGTCAAATTGACGTGTTCCAGGAGGATTCCTCATTGAAAGAATGCTATACTCTTTCAAGTATTTGAGAAACTTACTGCTTAAGTATTTTCATCATGGTCAAACCGTGATGGTTTTAATACTTTAGCCGATCTGTTTGTCTACTTCGTGTCGAAACATTAAAAGTTTACGATTTGTGTTTCACAAGAGACACATAACCATAACGCGATGCCACATCCGTAAAGGTCATGAAATACTCATTTCCACATTTAGCCTAGCTAGATATGGGCCCACTTACGTCACTATGAACGAGGGCTAACAGATCGATGGCACTTACACTTTTACCAAGTAAAAGGTATTTTAGGTACTTTACCTAATAAACTAGATTCGTAGACATCATTTGAATGGAATCAAATCTGTCCTAGTATTCACTCTTGAAAAGTGTGGATATACGAGTCTTGTTTAATGTGTCCCAGACAACACTGCCACAAATAAGTCTTATCTGATCAAATCAGTTTGAGCTATTTGTTCGTCATATTATATATTTGAGATTTATTTATATTCAAAATATAAATACTGTTATTCACATCTAATGTGTTTATCTCAATATCATCTTTATAAAATAAAACACTTTAGTGTTCTAGAATATAAAGGTATACTCGTAACGAGTTGTATTCGATATAGAGATAATGTTTCTAGTCAAACTAGTTACATTATAACATTTTCCTAATTTAAGTACACACCCGAAGGGTAGTTCCTAAACTTAGGTATCTATAGTAAAACAGCGACTTTCGTCCCGTTTCTGATTCACAGATTAATCTCAATTGAAGTAAGTATCCTGCTCATAGCAGATTCTGCACATCAATGAATATTTATGTATCACACTTAGTATTTAAAATCCAATTTTAATACTAGTAGTGAACATATTTATGACAAACATATTTGAAGTCAGTGCCTTGCTCGTCTTCAATTCCTTAATGTCTGCTTTGTCCACACGGCAGTCACGCTTTCAGTGACTGATGAGTGATAAATGTATCACTATTTCCCACTCATTTAACTTAATATTTTGTATAGTTTCTTGAGTTTTGTGAATATTTTGATGTGTTTTGTGTTATTTTGTAGATAAATAAAGTTTCAGGACATTCTGGAGGTGATTTGAAGCAAAACTGTGTGAAATTTGGTGAAATTTGGCGAAAAGGGTATTTTGGTAATTTTGGGCATCCCGACACCGAGGGTATTTTAGTAATTCAACCACCATGCCACGTGTCAAAGATTCAACGAGCCGTCATTTTTAGCACACCATGCCACGTGTCGAAAATTCAGGGATCCAAAAAAAATAATAATAAAAAAATAAAAATCAGAAAAATAATAAAAAAATAAAAATCAGAAAAATAATAATAATAAATTAGATTTTTTTGCCTATAAATAGATTTCGAATTTTTAGTTTCAAATGTACCTCTTCCTCTGAAATCCTTATAAATAAATTGAGAGTTCTTCATATTTTCTTCTTTTATTCAGTTTTATTTACGCTTTGTAGTTGTAATTCTATCCATCCATGAGGGGGTAACGTCTCTATGCTGAGGTAATAAGGTAATTCTTTTACTTTTGCTATTTAGATTAATCTCCCTTAAAATATAATATATAAACTATTTAAAATCTGAATTAATAAAAAGATACCGCCATTCTAGGTCGGTTGGTTATTCAATTTAAACTGGTTAAACCTGACTTAATGAGGATACCGCCATTCTAGGTCGGTTGGTTTAAATTTATACTTCTGTTCCGCCTTATGGCTGGTATATTTGAATTTGACTTAATCAGGATACCGCCATTCCGGACGGTTGGTTTAAAATATCACAAGATTATATATTATATTATTGGGAGATATCTAAATAGTAAATAGTAGAAGTTAATTCCTTTTACCTTAGCATTTCTTTTTATTACTTTTCAGCAATTTCATTTTCTGTCTTTTAAGTTTATATCAGCTTTAGTTATGTGTTGTAACTAAGTTAAATATCTAGGGTTGTGATAAAATCTAATATCACCGATTTAAAAATGGTTAGATTATAGTTTGGGTAATTAAAGAATTATTTGTTGAGTCATAACCTTAATGCCTTTTTATTAACTGATCACTAATAAAATTGATTAGATAAAACTTAAAATGAACTAGACATAGAGATTTTAAGTTTAAAGACCTTATACTCAACAACCCACGATCTTCTTTAAGGATAGATAAACCTTTAATAGATTTCCTTACAGGATAGACATATACCTGTCGGGCGGGGGTAATCAATAATTGGAATCAATCTTAATGAATCTAGGTAATTTAATTGACATAGACATATGGTTCAATTTGATTATCTAGGTATTTGTAAATGACCATCGGAAGAGGCTTGTACATAATTTAGTGTTCCAGATTAATAATTCAATATTTTACCTAACTATGATATAACTACTTCATCTTTTAAAAGATATTAGAAAGATTCGCAACCTAGATTTTTGAGTCTTTTATTTTCCTTAGTATTTTTTTTGTCTTTTTATTTATTTATTTATTTAGCAAATCTTCAAAGCAGATCATTTCAAGCAATCATTCACTTCTCCCTCAATTAGATATTTGTAAATAAATAGTAAAACAACTAATAACAATAGTAGGAATTAAGTCCTCGTGGGATCGATATTTTTATACTACTTGAACGATACGTGCGCTTGCGTTATACGTGTGTGTTTTACGCCGGTCAACTTTTTGGCGCCGTTGCCGGGGACTTATTTTTCTTGAGTTATTAATTTTGAAGCTATCTAATTTACTTGTATCTAATTTCTTTGTTTTTTATCTGTAATTTTATTTCTTCTTTTGTTTCAGGTGATTAAAAAATGGAACATTTTGAAAGATTACGAGTTTTACTAGAAAAAGATACACCTCAAATCGGGAGCAAGAATCTAGTTTTATGAGGCCTGTTGTCCAGCCCAACAACTATCACTGGAAGCCAGAAGCAAGCAACACTACATTTGCTCATCAGAATGAATTGGGGAGATGTGTAATATGTGATGGTAACCACCCGAGCGATCAATGTATATACCTTTCAGAGTGGCAGAATTATTGGAATCATTCAAGGTATGTAGAATCATCACATTTTCTATCTTATCCACCATCCATCTATGATCTTTATCAAGAACCAGATCCATCAGAGGAAGATCAGTTGATTCACATGCTCAAAAATTTGTTCGAGGAACGGGAAGCTCAATTTAATGTAAAAATTCAGAGTCAAGCGGCGTCTATACAGAGAATGACAGATCAAGTTAGACAATTAACAGAGAACCTGAATCACATATCTCACGGAGCAAATTCAAATATTACTGAAGAAGCCTTTCAATATCCTGAGATTCATCATGACATCATAACAGAGGACGAGGCTGAGCAGTATCAAGAATCAGAGGTATCAGTTCAGGAGCCTGCACCAACAAAGTCTCAATTTGATTTTTATTATTCTGACTCTGACGAGGACAAAGAAGCTGAGCTGTTTGTACCAACTGCACTAATAAGGAAGGATGAAACTTTCCATCCTCAGAATGCAGATCTTGGAGATTCCATTGCACAAATGTTTGAAGAAGATCTACCTGAGCCAGTCAGATCAGAGGATGTAGACCTAAAATCTGACATTTCTTTTCATCCTCAGGTTGACAATTTTGAAGCATGTATTTCACAGATGACAGATGAAGAACTGAATACTGAGATCCTAAAATTCATCTGTGAAGAAAAGGTGGAGCAAGAAGCAGAGCAAATAGAGGAGCAATTGTCAGACAAAATTAAAGATACAGTGAATTCAAGCAAAAACATCACTGTTTTGGGGAGTACAATTAGAGATATTACTCAGAAACTTGACAGAATGGAAATTCCATTCCAAGTCAAGCACCATACAAGACCTCCTAAATTTCTTTCTTTCTTTTCAGGAATCACTGGAGCAACAAAAGTTAAAAAGGTGGCACAAGCACTAATGAGATAAAATTCTTTTTGCCACTTTACCGTTGGAAGAGACCCTTCAAAAGCAACGCACATGGGAATGTCTTTAATCGGACATCCAAAACGACGCTGAAACCGCCTTGATAGATGGATTTCAGTCACGTCTGGCTGAAGACGAAAAATTTAGCGCTAGCATGGAGGCAACCCATGCAATTTGTTATAATTTCTATTTTTATTTTATGTATACATGTTGTAGAGTTTTTAATTTTGTGTGTTATTTTTGTAGGAAAAGCACAAACGGAGCATTTTAAGACAGAAGGAATGGTGTTTGGCAAGAATATGAGATAATTCATTAGCGATGGCTGAGTAAGGAATGAAATCTTGAGACACATCCTAATGGATTTATACCAAACGAGTGGCGTATTGCGTACACAATTCTGTTGCCTTAATTATTGCTTTGATTTGCTTTTCTTTTGTTATTTTCTTTATTTTCGTAGACATGATCCATACTTTTTGACCTTTCACGATTTCTTTTGTTTTGTTTAGCTAACAAGCTTCCTTTGGAAGATACTAGTGCTATTATTACTCACCTTTTTTTTTCAGGTATTATAAATTCAGCCCGTCATTGCACTTTTGAAGGCATCCAGAGTTGAGAAAGAAATACATAAAAAATGGAAGCCACTTCAAGAAGACGAGTTGAGAACATCTGTGTATTTTGCGGTAGTAGTGTTGGTGCTAAACCACAATACATAGAAGCAGCACAAGAATTGGGTCGAGTCTTAGTTGCAAGGAATATGCACTTAATATATGGCGGATGCAATCTTGGACTAATGGGGATTGTTTCAAAGGCCGTACAAGAAGGAGGCAGTCATGTTTTGGGAATCATCCCGAAACCCTTGGCAGAGGCTAATCTTATTGGATCATCAAACGGAGAGGAACTGATCGTGCCAGGTATGTCTGAACCACTGGTGGAAATGATTAACCGTGCTGATGCTTTTATTGCTTTGCCATGTGGCTTGGGCACATTGGAGGAAATTTTTATAGTACTATCTTGGGCGAACCTGAACATACACCAGAAACCGCTTGGACTACTCAACATTGATGGATTTTATGATTTTCTTTGTGTGTTTCTTGATGATGCTCGGAGAAATGGGTTCGTGTCAAAACCTATGAAAGAACTTCTTTTTACTGCCAGGTCTGCTCCGGATCTAATAGACCAACTCATAGCCTATGAACCACAAGTTGACCCTATCATTTCAAAGATAAATTGGTCCGAGGACGATCGTGGTAAGAGGCGTCGTGTTAATCTGGATCTTAACCTTTAATTTGCTTGTAGTAATTCAGCCAACCAGGTACTATCTTCTAAACTCTTCTTCTACTGTTTAAGACATTGGGGACAATGTCTCATTTAGGTTTGGGGGTGGGGAATAGTTAATAGTATCTTGTTTATAGTTTGTGTGTTTTTTTAGTCCAAATTTTTTTCGAAAAATACAAAAAAATTAAAAAATTAATAAAAACAAAGGGCATATTTAAAGCTAGGTAATGGTTTGGTGTTTTCCTTCACTCACTACCTTTTTATAAGGAAAAGCTGTGGAGGCACCTAGATAATCATTCACTTGTAGCGTGTTGTGACAGACTAGTTTGGAGGACTCGTTGTTTATTCCTGACAACAAGCGATAAGAGCCTAAGGGGCTAGGGTACTTAAGTGAGCCTCGCTCCACCTTCCCTCTGGGGAATCTACAACGGGAAGTCCATTCGACAGTTAGTCACACACCTTAAATTCGTTGGCACGTACCATAAGGTATAAAAAAGGTGCGTTCACTTGGTCGCTTGAACCCTTGAGTGGGGAGTCCTAGTTGTGAACAATCCTTCGTCAGCAAGAGCCTTTCATAAAAATAAAAAAAAATAAAAAAAAATAAAAAAAAAACACACATGTAAATTATAGTTATATGACCAGTAGAAATGTTTTGTTGTTATGTTGACTAAAAAGATGAAATTGGTAAGAAATAGCTGTGTAAGGAATTCACTCCTGAGACGTATTTCAAACCTAATTCAAAACAAGTTAATTTTTGTTTATTCACTTTTGAATTATTTAATCTGTAAATTCTCCATTAAACTGACTAAAATGGATCTTCATATACTTAGTTGGCAGATATTATCAACATACATGGTAACATACGGACATAGGATAAAATTGAAAAGATTGCAATATTCAGTGCTATAGTTTAATTGGAGAAGCATCTCAAAAAAAAAAGTGATGGAATAAAAATAAAAAAAAATAAAAATGTCTGAGATCCGAGTTATTAAGTCTGTAAGGGTATTTTAATACCTAGTGCCCTAAAACCAACTGGTTTGGGAGTCACTGGCCCAACACTCGCTACATGGATCAAAAAGATGATAGAAAAATAATACATATATCTGAAGTCTGAGTAATTAAGTCCTTAGGGTGTCTTAACACCTGATGCCCTAAAGCCGACTGGTTTGGGAGCCACCGCCCAAAGCTCGCTACATAGATGGAAGATATTGTATATAAATAAAAAATATAGAAAAGAATAAAATCAAAGAAAAAATCAGAAAAATCAGAAAATTTATTCCATTACTACAAAAGGTGTGAAATCTGATAAAACTTTAGGACAAAAATATTACTCTTTTATCAACTGCACTTATGACCGTTGTGGGCAAAAATGAGTTGTTTAATATTTTATTGGCTGTGTATATGAAGAATGGTAACAATAATCGGAGAATTTACTTATTTAGTAATTTAGAATGAAACAAAACAACTAATAACTTGGAGTAGAAGTTTCACCTAATTAGTCACTAACTTCTTTATTCTATTTTCTCTTGTCTTTTTGCTTTTGTGTGCATTAGTTTCACTTCCTTTTTACTTTTATAAAATGTTTGTGGGTATCATTGCTGTAAATCCTCACGAGACTACAACTCGTCCACTAGGGACACCTAGGGGTTTAAAGGCTTGTTGCATATGCTAAATGCAATCGTGATCCCTACGAAAGTGGCTTAGTTAAATTTACTTTGTTATTTTATTTTGCTCGAGGACTAGCAAAATGTTAGGTTTGGGGGTGTGATGAGTGATAAATGTATCACTATTTCCCACTCATTTAACTTAATATTTTGTATAGTTTCTTGAGTTTTGTGAATATTTTGATGTGTTTTGTGTTATTTTGTAGATAAATAAAGTTTCAGGACATTCTGGAGGTGATTTGAAGCAAAACTGTGAAATTTGGTGAAATTTGGCGAAAAGGGTATTTTGGTAATTTTGGGCATCCCGACACCGAGGGTATTTTAGTAATTTAACCACCATGCCACGTGTCAAAGATTCAACGAGCCGTCATTTTTAGCACACCATGCCACGTGTCGAAAATTCAGGGATCCAAAAAAATAAAAATCAGAAAAATAATAATAATAAATTAGATTTTTTTGCCTATAAATAGATTTCGAATTTTTAGTTTCAAATGTACCTCTTCCTCTGAAATCCTTATAAATAAATTGAGAGTTCTTCATATTTTTTTCTTTTATTCAGTTTTATTTACGCTTTGTAGTAGTAATTCTATCCATCCATGAGGGGGTAACGTCTCTATGCTGAGGTAATAAGGTAATTCTTTTACTTTTGCTATTTAGATTAATCTCCCTTAAAATATAATATATAAACTATTTAAAATCTGAATTAATAAAAAGATACCGCCATTCTAGGTCGGTTGGTTATTCAATTTAAACTGGTTAAACCTGACTTAATGAGGATACCGCCATTCTAGGTCGGTTGGTTTAAATTTATATTTTTGTTCCGCCTTATGGCTGGTATATTTGAATTTGACTTAATCAGGATACCGCCATTCCGGACGGTTGGTTTAAAATATCACAAGATTATATATTATATTATTGGGAGATATCTAAATAGTAAATAGTAGAAGTTAATTCCTTTTACCTTAGCATTTCTTTTTATTACTTTTCAGCAATTTCATTTTCTGTCTTTTAAGTTTATATCAGCTTTAGTTATGTGTTGTAACTAAGTTAAATATCTAGGGTTGTGATAAAATCTAATATCACCGATTTAAAAATGGTTAGATTATAGTTTGGGTAATTAAAGAATTATTTGTTGAGTCATAACCTTAATGCCTTTTTATTAACTGATCACTAATAAAATTGATTAGATAAAACTTAAAATGAACTAGACATAGAGATTTTAAGTTTAAAGACCTTATACTCAACAACCCACGATCTTCTTTAAGGATAGATAAACCTTTAATAGATTTCCTTACAGGATAGACATATACCTGTCGGGCGGGGGTAATCAATAATTGGAATTCAATCTTAATGAATCTAGGTAATTTAATTGACATAGACATATGGTTCAATTTGATTATTCTAGGTATTTGTAAATGACCATCGGAAGAGGCTTGTACATAATTTAGTGTTCCAGATTAATAATTCAATATTTTACCTAACTATGATATAACTACTTCATCTTTTAAAAGATATTAGAAAGATTCGCAACCCTAGATCTTTGAGCTTTTATTTTCCTTAGTATTTTCTTTTGTCTTTTTATTTATTTATTTATTTAGCAAATCTTCAAAGCAGATCATTTCAAGCAATCATTCACTTCTCCCTCAATTAGATATTTGTAAATAAATAGTATCAACAACTAATAACAATAGTAGGAATTAAGTCCTCGTGGGATCGATATTTTTATACTACTTGAACGATACGTGCGCTTGCGTTATACGTGTGTGTTTACGCCGTTCAGTGACCCTGTTTGCCACAGTGTAGACAGACATCTTGGGATATGTCTTTTATCTTCCTAGAAGATATTAATGATTTTGCCTTTGCCCTTTTCTACATTCTAGAAGCCTTTGGCCAAGCCTTTGTTGGATAATTATGACTCATAGCGTCACTATTTGTACAGATCATGGTGTTGTTGTACAAATTAACTATGTGACAAAGGAGATTGCACTCTTATCATTTGTGATTAGATCACCTAGATGTATAAATGATGAGAGGTCCCTATGATTTGTTCCTGGACGGAGAATGATATGAGACAGTATCAGTCCACGTAGGATAAATCATTAAATATCCCTAGTCAGAGTATTATCGAGATTGGACATCGACAAATACGTAAAAGACTAGTATTGCACTTGTGCGCGTTGTGAGGGCACAACGACATAGTTCTCGTATATTTGGGTATTGGATACTCATGCAAGTGTAATAGGAGGTTGTGTTTCACCGATGGTACGGGAAACAGCTTCGCTCTGGATAGACCCCCTCGAAATCCCATTGGTAGTATGACTATGTGTCTATGGGAGTCCGACATCAGGGTAGGTGTATTTGCTCTTAACCTGAGACTTGCACCGCTAATGCTTACGACAATCGATATACTTGAGTTGAGGTCGTCCAGGGGTGTAACAGGTCCTGCGTCCGCCCATACTGGGTATATTGAGAATCGTAGAGTATTGGGTGTGATGTCAAGACGGAAGTATCACTCCAGTCATAGTGGAGATGATGTCACGTAGGATACGGTATTAGTGCTCTTAAGTGCTGCGCGGCCATCGGGATATTATGACTAGGTCATAAATATCCGATTATAGAGACTAGTTGCCAGACATCCGACAAGTGCTTCGTACGGGGCAGACACAACTCCAGCCCCAGGCCTAGCACGTGACCGTCCGATACTGGATCGAAATATGCAATACTACGGTATACTACGCTTGATATAGATCTTTTATTCCTGTAAGGATATTTCCGGAGAATTGGGTAGGCATGGCGCTTTGCTAGAGGCCAACCTTGTCTTGTGAATCGGTGTAAACGTGGTACGAGGTACTTACGTGTTCGGATAGTCCGATGACCGTATTTACTGCCAACATATCCGGGGATCTCATGGGTCGCTTCCCAAAGATTCACCGATGACGTATGACTCGCACTCATAATTAATCTAGGATTAATTTGATGAGAGAGAAAATTAATCTGGGATTAATTACAGAGATATTTTATCTGGGATAAATATCGTCTAAAGTGAGAGAACGATTAATTTGGAATTAATCGGTAAAGTTAATATATTCGATATATTAAACGAAATTGGATTTCGACGCGGAATTGAAATTGGATTTTAATTCGGGCGAACGAATTAATTTAGAATTAATTCGTTAGCAACGTGAATAGTGATTTCGCTAGGCGTAATCATCTAATTACGACGCGACGGAAAATTCACTAATTAGGAATTAGCGAACCCGAGCTCGAGAGTGATTGCGAGCGCATTCGTATTTCGAATTAGAGTGCGGCACGCAAGTCACATCAAGCGTCACATCAAGCGTCAAATCAAATGTCACTTTGAATGATGTGACAACTTGTCACTTGATTGAATGAAATATGTGACTTGATGTAGTTGGTAGTGGTTGGAAAAGGCTTTTAAAAGTTGATGGTAATATATTATTACATATATTACTTTGACTTTTGAAAAGTGTATATCATATATTTAATTTTAGAAATCATATATAAGATATACCAAACCATTTTAACAACCAACACACAACTTCTTCTCTTCTATTTTTTTCTCTCACCATTCACGCCCAATGGGCTGTGAAAATGCTCACTGGTTTGCTTCAAAACCGTGAGCTTAGGGAGGCAATGGGTGTTGATTTTGTGGCAAAATCAAGTAGAGCTAGCACTCCGAGAGACATGCGAAGGTGATAGGGAAACTCACCCACGAGCCGGGAATCATTTGACGCAATCTTGGAGCTCAAATTCTTGGTTCAAATCTGCACTACAGTTCACGCCAATCCAGTGAGCAATTTTGGAGTTTTGTTCGTCGTTTCGTCTCAACCGATCGATGTGAGTATTCCGCAACTCCTTTGATATGTATTTCACACTTTATCTTGCTTGTTTGATGATCTTGGGACCTAGAATAAAACCAACAATGGCATCAAGAGCCTAGGTTCAAGCATGAAACTTTTAGGGTTAAAATTTGGGTAAACTTGTTTTTGAGCATGTTTGATGAAATTGGATGATTTGATATGCTTAATATATGTTTAATTGAATTTGATTGGATCAATTTCATAAAATTGGTTTGGAATAATTTTTCCCCAAATATGTTACCTTGGCCGAAAGTTTAGGGCATTTGGAATTCGTGGAATTTTTTGATTTTGATTCATTGGATGAGTTAGAATCATGTAGGATGATGTTAATTTAAGATTAATTGGATTGAATTTTGAATTGAACAAAATCCCCAAATTCCTTCAAGTGGCTGAATGTAACAAGCCCTATTTAGTCTTGGATTTTGATTTTTTGACATTGGATGTGTTGGAAATCATTCGGGATATTAATTCAATGTCAATTGTGGAATTAATTGGATTGAATTCAAATCGGACAAAATTATCTCCTTGGCCGAGACTTTAAGCATGGTTAATGGGTTTGATTTTTCATTAATATGTTGGACATGTGATGATGATGATGAACATGATTAATTGGACTAATTTGATGTTTTGGAAATATTGATTTAGGTGATTAATCATGATATACACTTTAGGTAATTAAATTGGAAATTGGAACTTGATAATTTAATAATTTGGGCCTTAAAATTGGATTTGGGCTTTTAATGTTGTAAATGGGCTTAATGGGCTTTGTTATACAAAGTTGGGTTTATGCAAGTTGGATTGGATCCAATTGGGCCTAAAACCGCTTCCATAAAGCCCAATTGCGACTTAATGAACCTTTAAAGTTTAATTGGGCCTAAATTGATTTATGGGCTTATGGGGTAATTCCCGGATTGGATTTTGGTTATTCGGTTTGATCCGAGTTCACCAAAAGTCCACGCCTTAAGAAATCAATTAAAAGCCCATTGGACTTTAATTGAATTGACGTTGGACGTTAATCAGTCTTTGAGACGCGTTACGATTAAATTTGGAATTTAAGTCGTAAAAGGTTTATTAATAAAGTGTAATATTTAATTTGGAATTAAATAGTGAATTAGTATTAAATACATATTAAATTGGATTTAATGTTGTAGTTTAATTTAATTCGAGAATTCGTACTTTGAGTACTTATTCGCAAAAACGAGTTTGACTCGTGCAAAATCAAATCGTTGTTTGAACATTGGATGATCACTAATTATCAGATTAATTAATTTGATTAGATTGATTGATAACATGCTTGTGTGAATACATGGTTGTGATGAATGAATAATGTATATCGGATGGATATTAGTCGGGTGGGGGCAATTTTGGAAATTGTTGTAATAAATTTGATTTATTAAATTGGACCTGCGAGTCCAGCCTTATCACCTCTATTCTCTTTGTATTCTCTTCTCACCTATTCCCCTCAATGTAAATGAGGTTTCTTTAGAAGTGTAGTGTAACGGGTAGAAGTAATACAAGTGCTAGCTTGAGAGAGAAATGGAGAGATTTGATCTAGGATCAATGTGTTAAGTATCCATCCGCATATCATTATTATTTTATTATACGCGCTTTATTATGTGTTTAGAATGCATGTTTAAGGGTGTATGATGATGAGACCTTAACAAAGATAATAAATTGGTAGCCAATTTGCACGCGAAAAACCCTCGCTCAATATTAAGCGTCTTTCTTTCCATTGAGTGATTCTCACTCAAGATCCGAGACGGCATTGGTTTGTTGGCCAAAGTCAAGGCCTTTGTCCGTCGAAGATGTGTTTGAATCATGAGAGTTTTGTTCCATATCGGTGTCTTGTCCAAGTTGTGGTTTGTTGGCCAAAGTCAATACCACTTCTTGTCACTCGACATTGATTACGAAGCTTTCCATGGTCAATGGGTCGCGCTTGACTGGGATCACTAGGTTTGTTGGGCCAAAGCCAAGGCTTAGTTGATTCAGAGGAAAAAGGTTAGGTAATACATTGGATGTATTGGCATATATTAGATATATGTTTAGGATTTGGATATCCGCCTACTGGATCTAGGAATTGGATTGGATCCAATTGATCTTAGAGATCTACCTAGTTAATTATCATACAATTTGTTGGCCAAAGTCAAGATTGTGTTATATTTAACGGGATCCTAGCCCACTAGGAAACACGGTTTCCCGAGTACTCGACAGAGGGTTAGAGGCTCGCCGAAAAATAGTGGGAGGTAAGAATTGAATTTGCAATATTCGTTCAATTACTCACCATACGCGCTCAAACAAATATCACTCGTCAAATAAATTAAAAATATTAGTTGGACAAATATTTAATGTTGTTTTTAATTTAAGCAGTTAGACTGTATTATATTTGATTATATAATTGGATTATAGTAATCAATATATTTGAATTAATTAATTTCAATTTACAGTTGATTTTATAATTGGATTATAGTAATCAATGTAATTGAGGTTAATTAATTTAAATTATATTTGATTGTATAGTTGGACTATAATAATCATTATAATAAATAGTACCTGAAATAATTGATTAAATAGTTGGACTATTGAAATTAAGAAACATTGAAAGATTGGACATTTAAATATAATCTTGGATTAAAATATTTAAATGGTTTAATTTTCAAATTGGGAATTAAATTTCAGGATGGTCCTGGAAATAAATAATAAGTTACTTTATTTGATAAAATAACCTATTATGCCTAAGCCCATAATTAAGCAAATAGTAGAGCATAATCTTTGGAAGATTTATGTGATGATGACTTTAATGCTTAATCTGATATACTTATCTTAAATCTATGTTTAGATTTAAGAAGTATTAAAATTGCAATTAATAACTCTTTGAGAGTTATTGACAAATCTCAAGGAGATAAAGTCGAACCTTGCAATTAGGTAAGTAGCGCAAGGCGCACTTTACTTCAATATTCTAGAAACCCAAGGCTTGGCCAAAGGCTTCTGAAATATTGGAAAGGGTAAAGGCAAAATCATTATAATCTTCTTGGAAGATAAAAGACATATCCCAAAGTGAATGTCGTTTGGATATAGCAGACAGGAAGGAATTAAAGAAAGGGCAAGGCTCTGACTTTAAGAATGTTTGTCAATATTATGTCTATTACTAGTATTAAAATTGGATTTTAAAATACTTAGTGTGGAACATAAAATATATGTATTGATGTTCAGAATCTGCTGTGAGCAGGATACTGACTTCAAGCTGAGATTAATCTGCGAATTGGAAACAGGACGAAAGTCGATGTTTCGACCGTAGAATCCTAAGTTTAGGAACTACCTTTTGGGTATGTACTTAAATTAGGAACTGTTATAATGTAACTAGTTTGACTAGAAACATTATCTTTATAATCAGTGTTTAATCCGTTGCGGATAGACCTTTATATTCTAGAACACTAAAGTGTTTCATTATATAAAGAATGATATAAAGATAAACACATTAGATGTGAATAACAGTATTTATATTTTGAATATAAATAAAATCTTGAACATATGATATGACAAACTAATAGCTCATACTGATTTGATCAGAATAAACTTGTTTGTGGCATTGTTGTCTAGGACACAATTAAACAAGACTCGTATATCCACACTTTTGAAGAATGGGTACTAGGACTAATTTGACTAATCAAATAAAGTCTACAAATCTAGTTTATTAGGTAAAGTACCTAAAACACTATTTACTTGGTAATAGTAAAAGTGCCACCGATCTGTTAGCCCTATTCATAGTGAAATAAGTGGGCCCATATCTAGCAAGGCTATAAATGGATATGAATATTTCGTGACCTAACGGATGTGGCATCACGTTATGGTTATGTGTTTCTTTTGAAGGACACAAATCGGAAACTTTTAGAGTTTCGACACGAAATAGACAAACAGATCGGCTATAGTATTATACCGTCACGGTAAGACCGTAATGGAAAACACTTAAGCAATAAGTTTAACTGATACTTGAAAGAGTATAGTATTATTTCAAATGAGGACTCCTCCTATGACACGTCAGTTTGACGGTGTGTCCGTACGGAGAAACCGAATTTTGTTGGACATGATAAGGTTTATCATGAGTCGCTCTGAGCTACCATTTCCTTCAACGGATATGCATTAACAGTGCAAAACTTATTTAGAATAAGGTTCCATAAAAATCTGTTTGACAGAATTCATATTGGATATAAACGGGAAAGAAACAGGGTTTCACACTCCTGAAGATTTGGGAATGCAAGGCATACGTTTGGATGATACCAAACCAGAACCCAAATTGGATAAATGCCAAATTATAGGTTATCCTAGGGGAAACCATAAGTATAGTACTTATAGATCTCACATGAGAACAATGTGATTGTTGCTCACCATGCGGTTTTCCTTAGAGGAATACCGATATGCAGTGGTCAGTGGGAGGACAGTAAAACTCGATGAAAATCGGAGTGATACTTTTCAAGGCACGAAGTCCTTAATGGAACATAAATAGTTCATCAAGGATGAAACTATACCAGTAATCTTCAAATACACAAGAACCGCGTAGATTGGAGAGAATCAGAAAACAACCTGGGGTATGGGTTTCTGATGTCACCTTATAAAGATGTCAATCTTATTGAGGAAGACAAAATGTCATGAGTCCAAAATGGATTCCATGTATATCAACCAAGTTTGGATACTAGTTGATGTACCGTAAGGCATTGTGGCTATTGGTACTGTATAAGTCTTCAAGGAAGACATACATGGAAGGCAACATACCAACGTACAAAGCTAGGCTTGTAGCGGAAAGGTATCGTTATCAACATTGTGTTGATTACGGTTCAACCTTTTACCTTTTGCCACGGTAAATCCATTTGGATAATGCTTGCTGAAGCTGTACATTTCATTTATGAAATGTGTCAGTTAAAGATCAAAATCGCTTTCCTTAAACGGAAACCTTTTTGGAGGATGTTTATAACATCCTGACGATTTTTTCGTACTAAAACCAGCAAACAAGGTTTGCGGGTTATTCGATCCATGTTTGGATTGAAGTAAGCATTAGGTTCTTGGAACTAACGTTTTGATGTAATCATAATGGTGTATGATTTAATTCAAAACGAAAATAATTCTTGTGTATATAAGAGGGTTAGTGGGAGCGCACTGACAGTGGCTGTCCTATATAAAATAATGATAACATATTCATTTCTTGGAAATGATATTCCCATAAAATAATCGGTGAAAGCTTGGCTTTCATAGAAATTCTCCGTAGAATTCTTGGGAGTAACAACCTTTATTCTAGGAATAAAGATCTACTGGGATAGATTTAAAGTTGTTAACACTCTCTGAGAAATTGTACATTTAAAATGTACGTGACCTGGTATCTCATATGCTTTGAGCATATGGAGTCACAATCAGGACAATCCTAGTGATAGTCACTGGATTGATGATAAAAACATACTTAGTATCTCAGAGAACTAAGGATGATGTCTTAATCTATGGAGATGGAGAACTGGAAGTGACTGGGATCACTGCCCTGCAAGTCTTTTCCAACCTGATAAAACAAGGTTACTTAAAGTTTGAATAACGGAACAGTAAGATGGAAATCTTCCAACAAGATATTGTTGCCAATAAAACAAACAAATGCAGATTATTGCTGCAGATGATAGCAGCAATAGAAGCCATTTGGGTCGATAATAAATCTAATTTAGATTAGAGTATAGTGCTGTTAGCGGTGAGCTAGGCGTCAGCACAGGCTAAGAATTAATGGTCTCATCAACGATCCAGATATATACTTATGGACTATTCATCTTATTCGTTAGTATCATCATCGTGGCGATTGTTGTGATGATCGAATATAAACGCATAGACGATATCACGCAAATCCGCTGACGAAAGCCTCCTCAGCAGTTTGATGCGAACCATACATAGTTCGGGTGTATAACACCGAGTGATGGCTATAGGCCAAGTGGGAGATGTTGGATAATTATGACCCATAGCGTCACTATTTGTACAGATCTGGTGTTGTTATTGTTGGTTCTATTATATAGGTCCCAAACAAAGATTAAGCATTGAAATACTAAAAGAATATATATAAAAGACTTGAAGCATGGCGGAATCATACTTACAAAGTTATGTGATGAGAGAGAACAAAACTTTGAATCTCCAAGCTCCAAGTTGGTTGGTGGTTTCGGCCAAGAGGAGGAAGAAGACTCCAAGCTCCAAGCTTGTATTCCAAGCTCTTTGATGGTTTCCCTATCACCTCTTTGATCCCTTGCTTGTGCTAGCAAAAATGGAGAATGGAAGATCAAATCTTCCTTGCCCTTCAATGGTGTTCACGGCAATTTGAGAGAGAAGAGAGAGAAGAGAGAGTTTTTGATTAATTAATCTTTGTATTACCAAAAATCAATTTATATTTATGTTATAATTATATAAATTAATAATAAATCTATGACATAAACCATGCAATGGCTTAGAGTGTCAAACACTCAAACTCCATGCAAAGCCTTTGAGTGAAATGCACACTATCACCATGCAATGCCTTAGAGTGTTTTGTACACTATTAACATGCAATGCCATATCAATGACAAGTGTCATGTGGGCCCCACACGTTTCCCAATGAAAGTGGGCCCACGTCCACTCACGCGTTCGGGTTCGATATTTCCGAAATACCGAGCTAGCGTCGCGACGTTAATTAAATCGGATTTAAATAAATAATCGCTCCTAGCGAAATTATTATTTACGTCGCTTACGAATTAATTCTAAATTAACTCGTATGCCCGAATTAAAATCTAATTTTAATTTCGCGTCGAAATCGAATTTCGATTATTATATCGAATAATAATTATATCGATTAATTCCAAATTAATCGTTCTCTCTCTCTAAATAAGGCACTTTATCCGAGATAAAGTTTCTCCGCAATTAATCCAAGATTAATTAAGTTCGAATCAAATATCATAGGTGAATCTTCAGGAAGCGACCCAAGAGATCTCCGGATATTTTGGCAGTAAATACGGTCGTCGGATAATCCGAACACGTACGTACCTCGTACTACGTCTTTACCGATTCACAAGACAAGGTTGGCTTCTAGCAAAGCGCCATGCCTACCCAATTCTCCAGAAATATTCTTATAGGAATATAAGATCTGTATCAGGCGTAGTATACCGTAGTATTGCGTAAATCGATCCAGTATCGGATGATCACATGCTAGGCCTGGGGCTGGAGATGTGTCTGCCCCGTACGAAACATATATCGGACATCAAGCAGCTAGTCTCTTTAAATCAGACAATCCTGACCTAGTCATATTGTCCCGACGGTTGCAACCTTTTATAGAGTACTAGTTCTGTGCCCTGCGTGATCATCGCCTCCATATGTCTGAAGCGATACTTCCATCTTGACATCACATCCAGCACACTACGATTCTCGATAAACCCAGAAGAGGTGTACACAGAACCGGTTAGGGTCCCCAACCACCAAAACCAAAGTTTACCGATTGTCGCAAGTACTAGCGATGTAAGTCTCAGGTTAAGACCATATACACCTACCCTGATGCGGCCTCCCATAGACACGCAGACATACTACCAATGGGATTCCGCGGGGTCTATCCAGAGCGAAGCTGTTTTCCGTACCATCGGTAAAACACAACCTCCTATTGCACTTGCATAAGTATCCAATACTTAAATATATGAGAACTATGCTGTTGTGCCCTCACAACGTGCACAAGCGCAATACTAGTCTATTCCGCATTATCGATGTCCGATCTCGATAATACTCCGACTAGGGATATTTAATGATTAAACTTTTATAGATTGATACTGTCTCATATCATCTCAATCCAGTATTAATCATATGGACTTTCGCCATTTATTAGTCAAAGTAAATAATATTACAAAACGGCAAAAGGCAATTTCATTATCACATAGTTAATTTTGTACAATAATACATATCATTTACAAACAGTGACGCTATGGGACATAATGTCTAACAATCTCCCACTTGGCCTATAGCCAGTCACTCAAGCATCTAATACCCGAACTATGTATGTGTCGTTCAAAAACTTGCTGAAGAACAGCCTTCGTCAGCGGATCTGCAATGTTGTCATCTGATGTGACCTTCTCGACCTTTACATCGCCACGATGTATAATCTCCCGAATCAGATGGTAACGTCGAAGAACATGCTTGGACCTTTGATGAGACCTTGGTTCCTTAGCCTGTGCTATAGCTCCGTTATTGTCACAATACAATGGAACGGGCTCAGCTGCTAACGGAACTACCCCTAATCCGATTAGGAACTTTCGGATCCAAACTGCCTCCTTTGCTGCTTCAGATGCAGCGATGTACTCCGCTTCTGTTGTTGAATCGGCAACAGTATCTTGCTTGGAAGATTTCCAGCTCACTGCTCCGTTATTCAAACAAAAAATGTACCCGGATTGCGACTTGTAGTCATCCTTGTCGGTTTGGAAACTTGCATCGGTATACCCAGATACCGCAAGTTCTCCACCTCCATAAATTAAGAAAGCATCCTTAGTTCGTTTAAGATACTTAAGGATATTCTTAACTGCTATCCAGTGACCTTCACCTGGATCGGCCTGATAGCGACTGCACATGCTCAAAGCATATGAGACATCAGGGTGTGTACATATCATGGCATACATGATCGATCCGACTGCCGAGGCGAACGGTATCCGACTCATGTGGTCCCTCTCTTCCTGAGTCTTAGGACACATGTCTTTAGACAGAGAGGTACCTCGTACCATTGGAACCAATCCCCTCTTGGATTGTTCCATGTTGAATCGCTTCAACACTTTATCAATGTATGTACTCTGGGAGAGTCCAAGCAGCTTTCTAGATCTATCCCTGTAGATTTTTATTCCAAGAATAAAGGCTGCTTCTCCCAGATCTTTCATGGAGAATTTTAATGAAAGCCAAGCTTTCACCGACGTTAGCATGGGAATGTCATTGCCTATAAGCAATACGTCGTCGACATAAAGGACAATAAAAGTAAGTGCTCTCCCACTAACCTTCTTGTATACACAAGGGTCATCTGCGTTTTGCACGAAATCATATTCCTTTATGATCTCATCAAAACGCTGATTCCATGACCGTGATGCTTGCTTCAATCCATAAATGGATCGATTTAACTTACAAACCTTGTTTGCAAGTCTAGGTACGATAAAACCGTCAGGCTGTTGCATATAAACATCCTCCAAAAGGTTTCCGTTAAGGAAAGCGGTTTTAACGTCCATCTGCCATATCTCGAAGTCGAAATATGCAGCTATTGCAAGCATTATCCGAATGGATTTAATCATGGCAACGGGTGAGAAGGTTTCGTCATAATCAATACCATATTGTTGACGATACCCCTTCGCTACAAGCCTAGCTTTGTACGTTTGTACGTTGCCATCCATGTCGGTCTTCTTCTTGAAGATCCATTGCATCCAATAGGCTTCACACCTTCTGGTGCATCAACCAGTGTCCAAACTTGGTTGGCGTACATGGAATCCATCTCGGACTTCATGGCTTCTTGCCATAAAGCGGAATCGATATTTTGTATCGCTTCCTCATACGTAGCCGGCTCATTATCCTCAATAAGATTAATATCTACATGAGGTGAGATCAGGAACCCATACCTCTCAGGTATTGTTCTGACTCTCTCCGACCTACGCGGTCCTTGTGTATGTGAAGTTTGTGGTACAGACTCATCCCGGACGGTCTGTTCTTGTTCCGTCGTTGATTCATTGCCAGGAACAGTATCACTACGATCTTCATCGAGTTCTACTTTCCTCCCACTTACCACTGCATTTATAAATCCTTCTCAAGGAAAAATGCATGTAGAGCAACAAATACTTTGTTCTCTTGTGGGTGATAGAAGTAATATCCTTTGGTTTCCCTAGGATATCCAACGAAAAGGCATTTATCAGATTTGGGTTCAAGTTTGGTACCTTCCAAACGTTTAACATATGCCCAGCATCCCCAAATCTTTAGGAAAGAGAAACCTGGTTTCCTTCCTGTCCATATCTCATATGGAGTCTGTTCAACAGACTTCGACGGTACCTTATTCAAAATAAGTATAGCACTGTTTAATGCGTATCCCCAGAAGGATATTGGTAGCTCAGTGCGACTCATCATTGACCTCACCATGTCCAACAAGGTGCGGTTTCTCCGTTCGGACACACCGTTTAATTGCGGTGTTCCAGGAGGAGTCCACTGTGAAAGAATACCATATTCTTTCAAGTAATCTTGAAACTCATAACTTAAGTATTCGCCACCACGGTCTGACCGTAATGTCTTGATACTCTTCCCTGTTTGTTTCTCCACTTCGTGTCGAAACTCTTTGAATTTCTCAAAAGTTTCCGACTTGTGTCTCATAAGATACACATAACCGTAACGAGATGCATCATCTGTAAAGGTTACGAAGTAGTGAAATCCACCTCTAGCCTGGCTAGACATGGGCCCGCATACGTCAGTATGAACGAGAGCCAACAGTTCTGTGGCACGTTCACCTTTACCGCTAAAAGGTGATTTAGGCATTTTGCCTAAAAGAAGATTCGCAGACGTCATATGAATTGGGATCAAATTCGTCCAAGTACCCACTCTTCGAAAGTGTGGATATGCGAGTCTTGTTGATGTGTCCCAGACGACAATGCCACATATAAGCTTCATCTTTTAGATTATTTCTTTTGAGCCTTTTGTTCGTCATTTTAGGAGATTCATTTATATTCAAAATATAAAGACCGTTATTTGCAACAGCTGTGCAAATTTCTGCATCATTTTTATATAAATAACACCCAGTGTTCCTGAATACAAAAGTGTAACCCTGCTGGGTTAACAAGGATACAGATATAATATTCCTAGTTAAACTAGGTACATAATAACAGTTCAAAAGTTTAAGTTCATGCCCTGAGGGCAGTTCTAAAACAAAAGTCCCTACGGCCAAAACAGCAACTGGTGTTCCGTTTCCAACCCGTAGATCCATCTCCCCGGATGCCAGCACCCTGCTATCCTGCAGATCCTGCACATCAGTACAAATATGAGCACCACAACCAGAATCAAAAATCCAATTTTAAAACTAGAAGTATTCATATTTATCTCAATAACAAACATACCAGAAGCGATAGCCTTGCCATCCTTGATATCCTCCTTCTGCCCTTTGCCCATTCGGCAGTCACGTTTCCAGTGACCCCTCTTGCCGCAGTTGAGGCAGATGTCCTGAGATTTGTCCTTTGGCTTCCTAGAAGCCACTGTCAACTTGCCTTTGCCCTTTTTCTTGAACTTCTTCTTCCTTGCACCTCCAATTGCCTTGGGGCCACCCTTTGGCGCATGAGAGGTCGATGCAAAATGCGCCTCGCGCTTGCTCCCCTTTAGGAGTTCCCTTTCGGACTCCTTCAAGATAGATAACAACTCTCCAAGAGTGTCATCTGTATCCATCAACTTATAGTTGACTATGATTTGTTTCCAAGTATCAGGAAGTGACTGCAAGATCATATCTATAGTCAGCTCAGCCTCCAAGACTATTCCCATATTGGCCAACTCATCAATATCGGCAATCATTTGAGCCCCATGGGCTTCAACTGATGCGCCATCTGTCATCCGGGAGCGGAAGAGTTTCCTTACTAGCTCGTACCTCTTCATCCGCTTATTAGTGCGGTGAAGATCACGCAATCTTGCCATCATGTTATAGGGATCCAAGTCCCTATTTGGCGTCTGAAATGCTGGTCATTGCAGCTAGCATAACTGACTGAGCTTGGTCACAATCATCACTATGAGTTTTCCATAACTCTAGCTCCAGTGGCTCAGTGGGTTTAGGCGGGAGAGGTCTCTGAATAGTATACAGTATCCTCTCAGCCCCAAGCACTATCTTGAGGTTCATTTCCCAGTCGGCAAAGTTTGTCCCTTGAAGACATTATCGCCCATGATAATGTCACGGATATTACCTTTGCCAATCATCTTGACAACTATAGTCCAACTATAAAGTCAACGATGTTATGGGTACAGTCAAACTGTTACAAATAAAAATAACAATATATTAGTCCAACTAATTAAAATATTGACGAAATGTTTTTGAAAGACGCGTAAGGCTAAGTATCTGAACGAAATTGCAAATTCAATAATAGCCTCCCACTATTTTCTTCAAGTTTCTAACCCTCTGTAGACAACTCGGGAAATCTAATTTCCTAGTGGGCTAGGATCCCGTTAAATAACACACAACCTTGACTTTGGCCAATAAAAATTGTATGCTATTTAACTAGGTAGATCTCGAATGATCAATTGGATCTCTCATCCAATTCCTAGATCCGGTTAGGTGGACATCCAAGTCCGAAACATATGTATAATGTCAATGTATCCAATACATTCTCCTAACCATATCCTCCGAATCAACTAGGCCTTGGCTTTGGCAAAAACAAACCTAATGATTCCGTTAAGCGGGACCCATTGACGGGAAAGTTTCGTAATCAATGTCGTTGGACAAAAAGTGACCTTGACTTTGGTCAATAAAAATCACGATTTGGACAAGACACCGATATGCAACAAAACTCTCATGATTCAAGTACATCCTAGGTTGACAAAGGTCTTGACTTTGGCAAAAACAAACCAATGCCAACTTCGGATCTTGAACAAGAATCATTCAATGGAAGGATATTTAGCTTAATATAAATTGAGGGATTTCGCGTAATTGGCAACCAATTTATTTATCTTTGTTAGGTCTCATCATCATACACCCTTAAGCATGCTTCTAAAACATCATAAAGCGCGTAAAGTAAAGTAATAGTGATATGCGGATGGATATTTAAACAACTTGTTCCTAGAACAAATCACTCCCTTTCCTCTCCCCGCTAGCACTATTCTACAACTACCCAATTACATAATACAATAAGAGAAACCTCATTTACATTGAGGGGAATTAGGTGAGAAGAGAATACAAAGAGATAAAGAGATAAGGCTGGACACGCAAGGTCCAATTTATAAATTCCAAATTTACAATAATTTCTAAAATTACCCTTTCCCTTCTAATATCCATCCGATATACACTATTCATTCATCACATACATATATATTCAAACAAGACATGCTTTTACAACCAATCTAATCCAATTAATTAGTCTTATTTAAAGTGATCATCCAATGTTCAAACAACGGTTTGATTTTGTGCGAGTCCAACTCGATTGAGAATAAGTACACAAGGTACGAATTCGCGAATTATATCGAACTACTTATTAAATCTTATTTAATTCGTATTCAATACTAATTCAATTATATAATTCCAAATCAAATGTTTACACTTTTATTGCTTTAAAGACTTAGATTCTAAATCTAATCCTATTGGGTCTCAAAGCCCAATTAACATCCAATGTTGAATTTAATTCAAGTCAAATGGGCTTAGAATTGATTTATTAAGGCTTGGGCTTTGGTCAATGTGGGTCAAACCCAATTGCCAAGCCCAAATAAGGAATCACCCTTAAGTGCCATAAAACCAATTTAAGCCCATAAGGCCCAATTAAATTATTAAAGCCCATTAATTAAATTTTAATATTCCAAACATTAAAGTCCAATTAATTAAAGTGTAATATCAAGATTAATATATTAAACCAAATATTTCAAAAATACCCATTTAATTTATTAATCATGTATTTGTCAAATTAAATGTCCAACATTAATTTTATCAAAATTCAACTCCATTTCATGTCCTTGTTGATTCGGCCAAGGTGAGTTTTTTGTGTCGATTTGTTTTTCAATCCGATTGAATTACTAATCTACGTCCCGTATACGTTCTAAGTCATCCAATGATCTTAACACAAAAAAAATCCATACATCAAATGTAGATTACATTCGGCCAAGGCAAAATATTGGGGAAAAATCATCCAATGCATTTTTCATAAAATTGATTCCATATATCATCATTCTATATACATGCAAGCATACTTATTAATCAAATTTCATAAGAACATGCTTTTATCAATTTCACCATGCCATTCGGCCAAGGCATATATTGGGGAAAAATCATCCAATGCATTTTTCATGAAAATTGATTCCATATATCATCATGTTATACACATGCAAGCATACTTATTAATCAAATTTCATAAGAACATGCTTCAATCAATTTCACACACCATTCGGCCAAGGTCACAATTTTGGGGAAAAATCATCCAATGCATTTTTCATAAAATTGATTTCATATAATGTCATTTAACATACATATAAGCATACTCATTCATCAAATTTCACAAGAACATGCTTCAATCAATTTTACCCAAATTTTAACCTAAAGTATTTCATGCTTAAACCTAGCTCAATGATACCATTGTTGGTTTCTATTATATAGGTCCCAAACAAAGATTAAGCATATGAAATACTAAAAGAATATATATAAAAGACTTGAAGCATGGCGGAATCATACTTACAAAGTTATGTGATGAAGAAGATGAACAAAAAATTTGAATCTCCAAGCTCCAAGTTGGTGGTTGGTTTCGGCCAAGAGGAGGAAGAAGACTCCAAGCTCCAAGCTCTTGTATTCCAAGCTCTTTGATGGTTTCCCTATCACCTCCTTTGATCCCTTGCTTGTGCTAGCAAAAATGGAGAATGGAAGATCAAATCTTCCTTTGCCCTTCAATGGTGTTCACGGCAATTTGAGAGAGAAGAGAGAGTTTTTGATTAATTAATTTTTGTATTACCAAAAATCAATTTATATTTATGTTATAATTTATTAAATTAATAATAAATCTATGACATAAACCATGCAATGGCTTAGAGTGTCAAACACTCAAACTCCATGCAAAGCCTTTGAGTGAAATGCACACTATCACCATGCAATGCCTTAGAGTGTTTTGTACACTATTAACATGCAATGCCATATCAATGACAAGTGTCATGTGGGCCCCACACGTTTCCCAATGAAAGTGGGCCCACGTCCACTCACGCGTTCGGGTTCGATATTTCCGAAATACCGAGCTAGCGTCGCGACGTTAATTAAATCGGATTTAAATAAATAATCGCTCCTAGCGAAATTATTATTTACGTCGCTTACGAATTAATTCTAAATTAACTCGTATGCCCGAATTAAAATCTAATTTTAATTTCGCGTCGAAATCGAATTTCGATTATTATATCGAATATAATAATTATATCGATTAATTCCAAATTAATCGTTCTCTCTCTCTAAATAAGGCACTTTATCCGAGATAAAGTTTCTCCGCAATTAATCCAAGATTAATTAAGTTCGAATCAAATATCATAGGTGAATCTTCAGGAAGCGACCCAAGAGATCTCCGGATTTTGGCAGTAAATACGGTCGTCGGATAATCCGAACACGTACGTACCTCGTACTACGTCTTTACCGATTCACAAGACAAGGTTGGCTTCTAGCAAAGCGCCATGCCTACCCAATTCTCCAGAAATATTCTAATAGGAATATAAGATCTGTATCAGCGTAGTATACCGTAGTATTGCGTAAATCGATCCAGTATCGGATGATCACATGCTAGGCCTGGGGCTGGAGATGTGTCTGCCCCGTACGAAACATATATCGGACATCAAACAGCTAGTCTCTTTAAATCAGGACAATCCTGACCTAGTCATATTGTCCCGACGGTTGCAACCTTTTATAGAGTACTAGTTCTGTGCCCTGCGTGATCATCGCCTCCATATGTCTGAAGCGATACTTCCATCTTGACATCACATCCAGCACACTACGATTCTCGATAAACCCAGAAAAGGTGTACACAGAACCGGTTAGGGTCCCCAACCACCAAAACCAAAGTTTACCGATTGTCGCAAGTACTAGCGAGATGTAAGTCTCAGGTTAAGACCATATACACCTACCCTGATGCGGCCTCCCATAGACACGCAGACATACTACCAATGGGATTCCGCGGGGTCTATCCAGAGCGAAGCTGTTTTCCGTACCATCGGTAAAACACAACCTCCTATTGCACTTGCATAAGTATCCAATACTTAAATATATGAGAACTATGCTGTTGTGCCCTCACAACGTGCACAAGCGCAATACTAGTCTATTCCGCATTATCGATGTCCGATCTCGATAATACTCCGACTAGGGATATTTAATGATTAAACTTTTATAGATTGATACTGTCTCATATCATCTCAATCCAGTGTAATCATATGGACTTTCGCCATTTATTAGTCAAAGTAAATAATATACAAAACGGCAAAAGGCAATTTCATTATCACATAGTTAATTTTGTACAATAATACCATATCATTTACAAACAGTGACGCTATGGGACATAATGTCTAACAGTTATACAAATTAACTATGTGACAAAGGAGATTGCACTCTATCATTTGTGATAGATCACCTAGATGTATAAATGTGAGAGTCCCTATGATTTGTCCTGGACGGAGAATGATATGAGACAGTATCAGTCCACGTAGGATAAATCATTAAATATCCCTAGTCAGAGTATTATCGAGATTGGACATCGACAAATACGTAAAAGACTAGTATTGCACTTGTGCGCGTTGTGGGGCACAACGGCATAGTTCTCGTTTATTGGGTATTTGATACTCATGCAAGTGTAATAGGAGGTTGTGGTTTCACCGATGGTACGGAAAAACAGCTTCGCTCTGGATAGACCCCATCGGAATCCCAATTGTAGTATGACTATGTGTCTATGGGAGTCCGACATCAGGGTAGGTGATTTGGTCTTAACTGAGACTTGCACCGCTAATGCTTACGACAATCGAATATACTTGAGTTGAGGTCGTCGAGGGGTGTTAACAGGTCTCGTACGCCCATACTGGGTATATTGAGAATCGTAGAGTATTGGGTGTGATGTCAAGACGGAAAGTATCACTCCAGTCATAGTGGAGATGATGTCACGTAGGATACGGTATTTAGTGCTCTTAAGTGCTGCGCGGCCATCGGGATATTATGACTAGGTCAAAAATATCCGATTATAGAGACTAGTTGCCAACATCCGACAAGTGCTTCGTACGGGGCAGACACAACCCAGCCCCGCCTAGCACGTGACCGTCCGATACTGGATCGAAATATGAAATACTACGGTATACTACGCTTGATATAGATCCTTTATTCCTGTAAGGATATTTCCGGAGAATTGGGTAGGCATGGCGCTTTGCTAGAGGCCAACCTTGTCTTGTGAATCGGGTGTAAAACGTGGTACGAGGTACTTGCGTGTTCGGATAGTCCGATAACCGTATTTACTGCCAACATATATGGGGATCTCATGGGTCGCTTCCCAAAGATTCACTGATGACGTATGACTCGCACTCATAATTAATCTAGGATTAATTTGATGAGAGAGAAAATTAATCTGGGATTAATTACAGAGATATTTTATCTGGGATAAATATCGTCTAAAAAGAGAGAGAACGATTAATTGGAATTAATCGGTAAAGTTAATATATTCGATATTAAACGAAATTGGATTTCGACGCGGAATTGAAATTGGATAATTCGGGCGGGCGAACGATTAATTTAGAATTAATTCGTTACAACGTGAATAGTGATTTCGCTAGGCGTAATCATCTAATTACGACGCGACGGAAAATTCACTAATTAGGAATTAGCGAACCCGAGCTCGAGAGTGATTGCGAGCGCATTCGTATTTCGAATTCGAGTGCGGCACGCAAGTCACATCAAGCGTCACATCAAGCGTCAAATCAAATGTCACTTTGAATGATGTGACAACTTGTCACTTGATTGAATGAAATATGTGACTTGATGTAGTTGGTAGTGGTTGGAAAGGCTTTTAAAGTTGATTGTAATATATTATTACATATATTACTTTGACTTTTGAAAAGTGTATATCATATATTTAATTTTAGAAATCATATATAAGATATACCAAACCATTTTAACAACAACACACAACTTCTTCTCTTCTATTTTTTTCTCTCACCATTCACGCCCAAAGGGCTGTGAAAATGCTCACTGGTTTGCTTCAAAACCGTGAGCTTAGGGAGGGAATGGGTGTTGATTTTGTGGCAAATTCAAGTAGAGCTAGCATTCCGAGAGACATGCGAAGGTGACAGGGAAACTCACCCACGAGCCGGGAATCGTTTGACGCAATCTTGGAGCTCAAATTCTTGGTTCAAAACTGAAAACAGTGGACAAAATCTGCACTGCAGTTCACGCCAATCCAGTGAGCAATTTTGGAGTTTTGTTCGTCGTTTCGTCTCAACTGATCGATGTGAGTATTCCGCAACTCCTTTGATATGTATTTCACACTTTATCATGCTTGTTTGATGATCTTGGGACCTAGAATAAAACCAACAGCCTTGGCCTTCTATAATATTGAAGTAGGATGCGCCTTGCGCTTCTTGTCCCATTGCAAACTTTGGCTTTGGCTCCTTGAGCATAGCCATTAACTCTCCAAGAGTTTACTATTTCAATTAATGCTTCTAAGATCTAAGTATAGACATATGAAGATCCTTCAATTTCAACATCATGGTTTAAAGATCTAATCATTAGTTATGACGACGAAATTAAGGAGTCATTATGACAAGCATAAAGGATTAAGCACTAAAGTTATCATCACATGAATCTTCCAAATATCATGCTCTACTATTTGCTTAACTATGGGCTTAGGCCTAATATGTTATTTTATCAAATAAAGTAACTTATTAGTTTCCAGGACCATCTTGAAATTTATTCCCAATTTGAAAATAAAGTCGTTCAAACACATTTTCACCCAGGATTATGTTTTAAACACTAATCTTTCAGTTATCTTGATTCCAATAGTCTAACTATCCAATCAACGATTTGGGGTACAATCTAATGTAATGATTATTATAGTCTAACTATATAACTAATTACAATTTTATTGGTTAAAATCAAATATATATTGATTATTATAATCCAATTATATAATCAACTATAAATGATCGGTAAAATTCAAATATATTGATTACTATAATCCAATTATATAATCAACTATAAATGAAGGGTAAAATTCAAAAATATTGATTACTATAATCCAATTATATAATCAACTATAAATGAAGTAGTTTGAATACAGTCCAACTGTTTAATTAAAACAACAATTAAATATTTGTCCCAACTAATATATTTATAAATAAATTATGACGAAAAATGAAATGAGCGCGTATTGGCAAGTATTTAAACGAAATTGCAAATCTAATACTTGCCTCCCACTCTTTTTCGGCGAGCCTCTAACCCTCTGTTGAGTACTCGGGAAACCTTGTTCCTAGTGGGCTAGGATCTCATTAAATAACACACAATCTTGACTTTGGCCAACAAATTGTATGATACTTAACTAGGTAGATCTCTAAGATCAATTGGATCTCATCCAATTCCTAGATCCAGTAAGTGGACATCCAAGTACGAAACATATATACAATATATATGCCAATATATCCAATATATTTCCTAACCTTTTTCCTCTGAATCAACTAAGCCTTGGCTTTGGCACAACAAGCTTAATGATTCCAGTTAAGCGGGAACCCATTGACATGGAAAGTTTCGTAATCAATGTCGATGGACAAGAAGTGATCTTGACTTTGGCCAACAAATCACGACTTGGACAAGACACTGATATGGAACAAAACTCTCATGATTCAAACACATCCGCAATTGACAAAGGTCTTGACTTTGGCCAACAAACCAATGCCAACTTTGGATCTTGAGTAAGAATCACTCAACGGAAGGAAAAACGCTTAATATGTTTTGAGGGTTTTTCGCGTAAATTGGCAACCAATTTATTATCTTTGATTAGGTCTCATCATACCCCCTTAAGCATGCATTCTAATAGCATAATAAGGTGCGATAAATAAATTAATAATGATATGTGGATGGATATGTCACAAATTGTTCCTAGAACAAATCACTCTATTTCCTCTCCCCGGCTAGAACTATTCTAACTTCTACCCAATTACATAATACAATAAAGAAACCTCATTTACATTGAGGGGAATTGGTGAGAAGAGAAATACAAAGAATAAGGAGATAAAAGGCTGGACACGCAGGTCTAATTTAATAAATTCTAAATT
The DNA here is from genome assembly GCA_019454045.1 of Zanthoxylum bungeanum. NCBI lineage: Eukaryota > Viridiplantae > Streptophyta > Magnoliopsida > Sapindales > Rutaceae > Zanthoxylum > Zanthoxylum bungeanum. Next base: position 11,905 of record SKCR01045512.1, on the reverse strand, counting down.
TATTACAATTTCCAAAATTGCCCTCGCCCTTCTAATATCCATCTGATATACATTATTCATACAACACATTAATGTATTCATACAAATCATGTTATTCAATCAATCTAATCCAATTAATTAATCTTTGAATTAATGATCATCCAATGTTCAAACAACGATTTGATTTGCGCGAGTCAAACTCGTTAAGAATAAATACTCAAAGTAAGAATTCTTGAATTATATTGAACTACAACTTTAAATCCAATTTATTTGTATTCAATGCTAATTCCAAATTTAATTCCAAATTAAATATTTACACTTACTTATAAGCCTTAAAGACTTGGATTCCAAATCCAATCTTGATGGGTCTCAAAGGCCCAATAACATCCAATGTCATTTTAATTAAAGTCCAATGGGCTTTTAATTAATTCTTAAGGCATGGGCTTTGACCATAATGGGTCAAACCCAAAATGCCAAGGCCCAATAGGAATCACCCTATTGCCTACAAATTAATTTAGGCCCATTAGGCCCAATTAAATTCTTTAAAGGGCCAGTGATGTATTTGGACTTTAAGGAATTGATTTTGGGTCCAATTGGATCCAATCCAAAATTCCAAAACCAAACTTGTTCAAACCAAGCCCATTAAGCCCAAATACACACTTTTAGCCCAATTCATAATTTAAAGGCATATTAACATAATTATAATATTCCAAATATCACAATTATTTTAATTAAAGTGTATTAGCCATGATTAATTAATTAAACTCAATATTTCCAAAATACCAATTAACTTAATTAATCATGCTTAATCCATCAATTTATGCTCAACACAAATTGAAGCCAAAACACATCATTTAATGCTCAACATGCTGCTCTTGAATTTAACATAAACATTATTGACTTTGATTCCAATCCAATCAAACCAACAATCAACATTTAATCATGCATTTAAACACATCCAATGATGTTATAAAAAAAAATAAACTGCAGTGCATTACAGTGAGGTTTCGGCCACACTAAGGAAATTAAAAAATTTGATCCAATCAATTTATTCCAAATCTAATCATGCACAACTCTAAGTTAACATAATCTAAGCATGCTCAAAGCATCAATTTGAAGGAATCATACTCAAAACACAAAAGCCCCAAATTTTAGTCTCATGAACCCTAAAATTTTAATGCTTAAAATTGGCTCTGATACCATTGTAAGTGTTCCTAGAACATGCCAAGGATCTAATAAGCAAGAAAAGGTGTTCATAAATTCATTATAAGTTGCGGAATTACTTACATTGAATGGATTTGAGCTTTTAAAATTTTGAATGAAGATCTCCAAGATCCTTCCTTTGTTGATTCCAAGCTTTGAGTTGGTTTCCAAGATCCTTCCTTTGTTGATTCCAAGCTTTGAGTTGTGAATGAAGATCTCCAAGATCCAACCTTTGTGTTGATTCCAAGCTTTGAGTTGGTTTCCCTATCACCTTAGAAGACTTCTACAAGTGCTAGCTTTGTTGATTTTGCCACAAATCAAAGAGAGGAGAAAGGAAGCTCACGCCCATAGCAAGGATGAAGCTCATGCCCATTTGCTAAATCAATTAGGGTTTTCTTGTGTCAAGTTTGTGTAATGAGAGAGAGATGCCTTTTGGTAAAACCAATTTACCCTTTTCACCTAAACAAGGGGGTTGGGTAAATGGTTTCACCAAAACCATTCCAAGGTAGTTGGAAAGTTGGTGGCTTGGCATAAATGCCAACTACCATCCAAACTACCACATGTGAAGTGGGCCCCACATTTGAATTCAAAATTCAAATGGATTCTACGAATGTTTGCCGCGGCTCGGATTCGTTTAATCCGATTAAACGAATTTCCGTCGCTAAATAATTAATCTAATTTAATTAAATGACTACGCCTCGTAAATATATTACGAATGCTGTTTACGAATTAATTCTAAATTAATCCGTTCGCTCGTATTAAAGTCCAACTTTAATTTCGTAATGAAATCCAATTCATATTAATATTCGATATATTAATTTTAGCCCATACAAATAAATTAAATAGAAAAATCAAATTTAACTATTAAATTTTTTTTTACCGATTAATTCCAAATTAATCGTGTTCTCTCTCTTCCGAACATATTTAGTCCCAGATTAAATAAAGCCTCAATTAATCCCAGATTAATTTTCTCTCTCTAAATTAATCCCAGATTAATTCTAGTTTAAGTCAACTGTCATCGGTAAATCTTTGGGAAGCGACCCAAAAGACCTCTGGATATGTTGGCAGTAAATCATGTTATCGGACTATCCGATTAAGTGCGTACCTCGTACCACATGCTTACGGATTTACAAGACATGGTTGGCTTCTAGAAAAGCACCGTGCCTACCCAATTCTCCATAAATATTCATACTAGAATATACAATCTATGTCAGGCGTAGTATACGTAGTATAATGTATTTCGATCCAGTATCGGATGTCACGTGCTAGGCCTGAGGCTGGAATTATGTCTGCCCCGTACGAAGCAAATGTCGATGTCTGGTAACTAGTCTCTATAATCGGATGAACATGACCTAGTCATATCATCCCGATGACTGCAGTACTTAAGAGTTACTAGTTCCGTATCCTACGTGACATCATCTCCACTATAACAGGAGTGATACTTCCGTCTTGACATCACACCCAATACACTACGATTCTCAATATACCCAGCAGAGGCGTACACAGAACCGGTTAAAGCCCTGGACGACCAAAACCAAAGCATATTGATTGTCGCAAGTATTAGCAGTGCAAGTTCTCAGGTTAAGACCAAATACACCTACCCTGATTTCGGACTTCCATAAACACATAGTCATACTACCAATGGAATTCCGAGGGGTCTATCCAGAGCGAAGCTGTTTTCCGTACCATCGGTAAAACACAACCTCCTATTACACTTGCATGAGTATCCATTACCCAAATATATGAGAACTATGCTATTGTGCCCTCACAAACGCGCACAAGTGTAATACTAGTCTTTTACGCATTATCGATGTCCAATCTCGATAATACTTTGACTAGGGATATTTAATGATTAATCCTTCGAGGATGATATTGTTCCATATCATCTCAATTCAGGAACTAATCATAAGGACCTCCTATCATTTATAAATCTAGGTGATCTAATCACAAATGATAAGAGTGCAATCTCCTTGTCACATAGTTAATTTGTACAACAACACCATGATCTGTACAAATAGTGACTCTATGGGTCATAATTGTCCAACATAGCACACATCGGAGTCTTACGAAGGTGATAGGGAAACCCACCCGTGGGCTTGGAATACTATTCGAGAAGCTTGGAGCTTCATGGATCACCATTGCCGATTTGGAGAGCCAAAACAGTGGGCTGTTTTCAGTGCACTGCCGAGCACACTAGGAGGGCAGAAGAAAATGATTTGTTCTTCACCGCATCGCCTCAACCGATCATTGTGAGTATTCCGCGACTTCTTTGATTGTATTTGCATGTGTTGTTTATGCTTGATTATTCGATCCTTGGGACCGTTTAGAACTCCAACATTAGGTGCAAGTGTTAATTTGATGCCTTTTTCAATTTACAGGAACTACAGATTGGAGAAGCAATACCCACCTCTGTCTATCTGCAACTTGCTGATAGAATGCTCGCATTTCCGAGAGGAGTAGTTGAAGATGTACTGGTCAAAGTCGACAAACTCATTCTCCCAGCAGATTTCATTATCCTTGACATTGAGGAAGACAAAGATGTACCTATTATCTTGGGGAGACCATTCTTGGCTACAGGTCGAAACTGTTGTTGATGTGCAAAAATGAGAACTAACAATAAAAGTGTTGGACCAAGAAGTTACCTTCAATGTTTTCAAAGCCATGAAATTCCCAAGCGATGAAAAGGAAGAAGAATGTTTCAGAGTTGATGTTATTGATAGTATCATCCAGGATACTGATCCAAATTCTATAGATAAACTTGAAGCTTGCATCACCAACATGACTGACAGTGAACTAGATGCTGAATTCTGGAATGTATCAACTATCTTGAAAAGCCATTTCACTTCAAATCGACACCACAGGTGGAAAGTCTGGAACTACCCGAAGAAGGAATGAATCAAACCCTCAATTGAAGAACCACCGCAGCTGGAGCTAAAGCTACTTCCGAGCAATCTCAGGTATGCATTATTAGGAAACACTTCTGAATTACCTGTGATTATTTCTTCTTCCCTAACATTGGAACAGAAAGAAAAGTTGTTAAGAGTGTTACGAGAACACAAGAAAGCCATTGGCTGGACTATAGCAGACATTTGAGGTATAGTCCATCATTTTGTATGCACAAGATTCTGATGAATGACAAGTACAACCGACAGTGGAACATCAACGGAGACTCAATCCAATCATGAAGGAAGTCGTGAAGAAAGGAAATTATCAAATGGTTGGATGCCGACATCATCTACCCATCTCTGACAGCACTTGGGTGAGACCTATGCAGTGTGTTCCAAAAGAAATGAGGAATCAATGTAGTCACAAATGAAAAGAATGAGCTAATTCCAACAAGAACGGTGACTGGATGGAGAGTATGCATGGACTACCGAAAGCTCAACAAAGCAACAAGGAAATATCATTTTATGCTGTCATTCATTGACCAGATGCTGGATAGACTGGCAGGACATGAATTCTTTTACTTTCTGGACGGATATTCAGGGTACAATCAGCCATCACCCCAGTAGATCAGGAGAAAATAACTTTTACATGTCCATATGGTACTTTGCTTTCCGTAGGATGCCATTTAGACTATGTAATGCTCCTGCCACATTTCAACATTGCATGATGGCCATCTTCTCAAACATGCTGGAAATAAAGTATGAAGGTTTTCATGGATGATTTCTTTGTGTTTGGAGACTCGTTCGACCACTACTTGCAAAATCTAGAACAAGTGTTACAAAGATGCGAAGATACCAACCTGGTACTCAACTGGGAGAAATGTCACTTCATGTTGCAGGAGGGCATTGTTCTTGGACATCGGATCTCACAAAAGGGAATCGAGGTAGACAAAACAAGATTGAAACAATTGAAAAACTACCTCCACCAACAACTGTCAAATGGATTCGGAGTTTTCTCGGACATGCTGGCTTTTACAGGAGATTTATCAAAGACTTCTCAAAGATTGCTAAACCTCTGTGCAAGCTTCTGGAAAAAGATGTGCCTTTCAAATTCACCAAAGAATGTCACGAAGCTTTTGAAATCTCGAAAAAAAAAGCTGGTCTTTGCCCCCATCATTGTAGCACCAGACTGGACCCTCCATTTGAAGTGATATGCGATGCTATGCTAGTGATTTTACTGTAGGTGCAGTTTTGGGACAACACAAAGACAAAATTTTCTATACCATTTACTACTCCAGCAGAACTCTGAATGAAGCTCAACTAAACTACACAACCACTGAAAAGGAGTTTCTTGCAGTTGTGTTTGCTTTTGATAAATTCTGCTCTATCTGCTGGGTCCAAAGTGGTGGTCTACACAGATCATTCAGCAATCAAATACCTGATCGCGAAGAAAGATGCCAATCCCAGATTGATACGTTGGATTCTTCTACTGCAAGAATTTGACGTGGAGATCTGAGACAGGAAAGGGATAGAAAACCAAGTGGCAGATCACTTATCAGGGCTCAGAATGGAGAGAAACTGCTGGCAAAGAACTTACAATCAAAGAAACTTTTCCAGATGAACAGTTGTTTGCCATGAAACAGCATGATGTCCCTTGGTATGCTGACTATGTCAACTACATAGTATCGGGGAAAATGGCAGTTGGAATGGACAACTCAACAACGAAGAAGTTCTTCAAAGAAGTCAAGCATTATGTCTGGAATGAGCCGTACCTATTCAAATGATGTGCTGATCAATTACTGAGACGTTGTGTTCCACATGAAGAGGTCAATAGTATCATGCAGCATTGTCATTCATCACCATACGGTGGACACTTCAGCGTAAAAAAAACTGCAGCCAAAGTCCTACAATCAGGTTTGTTCTGGCCCACTATTTTTAAAGATGCTTATCTATTTGATGCTTCAATGTGATAGGTACCAGGGAACGGGAAATATTTCGAGGAGAAATGAAGAACCTCTGCAAAACATTCTGGAAGTGGAGATATTTGATGTATGGGGTATTGATTTTATGGGACCCTTTCTTCCATCATTCGGAAACTTGTACATACTAGTTGCAGTAGACTACGTCTCCAAATGGGTTGAAGCAATTGCACTGCCATCCAATGATTCAAAAGTGGTGATTAAATTCCTTAAAAATAATATTTTCACTCGCTTCGGAATATGTCGGGCGATTATCAGTGATGGTGGCACACATTCCTGCAACATATACTTCGATGCACTCCTATCCAAATACGGAGTTACTCATAAAGTTGCAACTGCCTACCATCCACAGTCAAATGGACAGGTTGAAGTTTGTTTCAAACAGGGAAATCAAAAGAATCTTGGAAAGAACCGTTGGATCAACAAGGAGAGACTGGTCTACAATATGGATGACGCATTATGGGCCTATCGGACAGCTTACAAGACACCCATTGGTATGTCCCCATATCGAATGGTGTTTGGGAAAGCGTGCCATCTGCCATTAGAGCTTGAACACAAGGCGTACTGGGCACTGAAGAAGTTAAATCTTGATCTACAAGCTGCGGGAGAGAAAAGACTCCACAACCTCAATGAATTGGAGGAATTTCGCCTACAGGCTTATGATAATGCCAAATTGTACAAATAAAAGACCAAGAAATGACATGATTGAAAGATAGTGCGCAGAAAATTGGAACCAAGGCAGCAGGTGTTGTTAGACAAATCAAGGTTGAAACTGTTTCCTGGAAAGTTGAAGTCAATGTGGTCAGGTCCATTTGTGATCACTCAGGTTTTACCATATGGAGTTGATGAGTTACTTGATCCCAACACCAACGAAACATTCAAGGTTAACAGTCAGCGTGTCATGCACTATTAGGGAGAATAATTTGAGCGACAAAAAAAATGTCACACTTTCAGATCCAGCCTAACGTTCGGGCAGTCATGTCTAGCTGACCACTTTAAACTTAGTGCTAGCTGGGAGGCAACCCATGCAATTTGTGTATATATTATGATTTGGTGTGTTTTATTTTTTTGTGTTTAAAATTTTACAGGTAAAATCATTTCAGGATGGAAGACGCTCTCGCAAATCTTCACAAGTAATTTCATTCTCTTCCTCAAAACTCTCTGATGAAGACCTACAAAGTACGCATGGAACGGATGAGACTTCTAATGATCAAAGGTATTCCTAATGACATTCATTGGATTATTGAAGCACGGGTGCGATTGGCAGGTCCTCTGACTCTTTTATTTCATATATGCCTGGTTTAGGAAAAAGCACCTATGCTAAAAAGAGAAGAGCTAAAAGAATGGGTGTTTGTTATAAATGTGCTCGCATGACATATAATACTTGTTGCTGTTCTTTAGGAATGGTGTCTAATAACCGTGAATATAAGATTAAATTCATTAGGAATGCCTTGAGTAAAGAGTCTTTGGATAACATATCTAAGACTCTTGAGACGCATTCCAGTGGATATGTGCATCACGCAATTCACATGTTATGTACACAATTCCGTAAAGAAAAACAACAGTATAGTCTCGGGAATCTGACTCTAAAAGACCATGTTTGCCAATTTATAAAAAAATTGGATGGGAAGCTTGTCCCTGACACGTAGACGTCATTCAAGCCGTTACTTCTTATAAATATTATTTACATTGTCTTTTATCTAATAATTGTGATTTATTTTGATATTTTCTTTTATTTTCTCCGACATGATCCAGAATTTTTGACATTTCACGATATATTTTACTGTTTAGCTAATAATTGTCATTTCGCAGGTACTAGTGCTATTATTACTCACCCTTTTTTCAGGTGTTATAAATTCAACTCATCTTTGCACTTTTGAAGGCAGCCAGATTTGAGAAAGAAATACAAAAATGTAAGTCACTTCAAGAAGACATGTTGTAAAAATCTGTGTGTTTTGCGGTACTAGTGTTGGTTCTAAGCCAGAATTTATAGCGGCAACACAGGAATTGGGTCGAGTCATAGCTGAAATGAATATGCACTTAGTATATGGCGGTGGAAATCTTTGACTATTGGGGATCGTTTCAAGGGCTGTACATGATGGAGGCAGTCAAGTCTTGGGAATCATCCCAAAACCTTTGGCATAGGCGAATCTTATAGGACCATCAAACGGAGAGGAACTTATCGTGCCAAGTATGTCTGAACGACTGGTGGAAATGATTAACCGTGCTGATGCTTTTATTGCATTGCTAAGTGGCTTGGGTACGATGGAGGAAATTTTTTCAGTACTATCTTGGGCGAACTTGAACATACACCAAAAACCACTTGGACTGTTTAATGCTGATGAATATTATGATTTTCTTTGTGTGTTTCTTGATTATGCTTGGAGAAATGGGTTCATGTCAAAACCTGTAAAAGAACTTCTCTTCACTGCCAGAACTGCCCCAGATTTAATTGACCAAATCTTAGCATTTGAACTACAAATTGACCCTATCATTTCCAAGATTAACTGGTATGATACTGATCGTGGTAAAAAGTGTCGGATAAATCTGGATCTTAACCTTTAATTGATATTGTTAGATGTAGAATTTCAACTAACCAGGTACTATCTTCTAAACTCATATTCTACTTTTTAAGACATTTGGGACAATGTCTCATTTAGGTTTGGGGGAGGGGAATAGTTGACTAGTATTTTGTTTTTATTGTGTTATTTTTTGTCAAAAATTTTCGAAAAATTCAAAAAAAATTAAAAAAATTTATAAAAATTAAAAATATATATATATTGTTGTTTTTGTGTTTTTAACTTGATTAATCAAGTGAAATTGGTTTGAGATAGCTGTGTAAGGAATTTCCATTCCTGAGACGTATCTAAACATGTTTCGGAACAAGTTAATTTTTATTTATTTCCTTTTGAATTATTTAATTTGTGAATTCTCCATAATACTGACTAAAATGGATCTTCATATGTTCAGTTGACATGTATTATAAACATACAGGGTAACATACGAACATGAGTAGTAATTGACGAGTTTGTAATATTCAGTGCTTCTAGTTCAATTGGAGGAAGCATCTAAAAAAATGATGGGATAAAAAAATATTAAAAAAAACACGTCTGAGATCTGATGAGTCCGTAGGGGTGTCTTAACACCTAGTGTCCTAAAGCCAACTGGTTTGGGAGTCACTGGCCCAAAGCTCGTTACATGGATGGATGATATTGTATATATATATAAAAAAAAATAAAAAAAAAACCAGAAAAATTCCATTGCTTAAAAAAAATATGAATTCTAATATAACTTTAGGACAAAAATATTACCCTCTCTTTCAACTACACTTGTGAATATTATGGACACAATGAGTTGATTACTATCTTGTTAGCTGGGTGTATGGAGAATGATAAAAATAATCGGAGAATTTACTTATTCAGTAATTTAGAAAGAAAGAAAATAACTCTTAACTTGGATAAAAAGTTTCACATTTTTAGTCACTAACTTATTTATTCTCTTTTCTCTTGTCTTTTTGCTTTTGAGTGCATTAGTTTTTTTGTAGGGGTTTTTAGGGGCAGAATCCAGTAACGCAGCGGAACGGTGGAAAATCAAATTTTCCGATTTCAAAACTTTTTCTCGGATTAATTAAATAACATATTTATTTAATTACCCAATAATAAATTTATGAAATAAAATTCAATAAATCAAATTTATGTGAATTTACTAAATTGCCCTTACACTTGGCATTTTGTTCATTTTAGTCCGAAATTGTTCAAATAAATTTTGGATGATTATATCATTTCTAAGATGAATTTAACATGTCCCAAATGTCAAAACACCAAAAGCAACAAAAATCCCAATTTTGAGTGCCTTGGCCGAGAGCCTCCATTAGGGGGGGTTTGTGCATTTTGCACTTTCATGGTTCAAAACACATCAAGGAAAAATCCAATCAACCCAATATTTTACATGCATCATATACACATCCAAATACACTATATAAATGAAAAGCCCCAAATTTGGAAGTGGTCTTAAACCATAATTTTTCAATTTCTTCAAATTGGACAAATTAGAGCAAATTGGTTAAATCAATTACTTTAATCATGTTTCTTCCATCCAATTAAAGTCTCAACACATTAAATAATAACTATAGATCAAGTATAGGTCATTTAAGAGTGGGTCAACAACTCTAGATCAGCAACAAAGTTCTAAAACCATGAAAAGAATGCTTATAACTACACTAGTTACATTCTTCCAACATCATACATGCAAAACACCTTCATCAAACTTTCATCCATGAAAAATACAAAGAATAAAGAATAGAAAAACTCAAGAACATCACCAAGTGAAGCCCACAATAAGAGGAACAATTTACTCTCTAATGGAAGGTTGGAAATACTTACTAAATTCCAAGATTTCTTTGATTTTTCTTATTCTTTCTCTCTAACTTCTTTTCTTTCTTCAATGGAGTATTTGATAAAGTGATTTAGGTTATATAAAACACTAAATGAAACAAAACAATATATACTTGTTACAAATTGGCCTTAGCCGAATTTGGCCTAAGCAAAAACAAGGCATATTAATTTCAATTTCATTTGAATTTCATTAAGCCAAGTTGATAAAATGATCATTACACTTTAATGATAATTTTCAACAAGTCAACAATGGCAACCAAGTCATTAAAACAAATATCTAAACCTTAAGATATTTATATTTTAATTAATTTAATCATTTAACAATTAAATAATTAATTAATTAATTAATTAAATACAAATATATTAAATATATGTATAATATTTACATTAAATATCAAATACATATATTCATTTATGATATTAGTCAAATATCTCAATTTGACAATTAATTAATGTGTATTTGAATTAATCAAGTATTAAATACAATAAATAAAAATTAAGGAATGACTATCGGGTCCTTTCACATGTATTTTGCGTTTAACCTTTAACGACTTTATAAATAATCAATATTATTTATAATTGTTGCCCTAGTGCTCTACGAGTATATTTCATTATTGAGACTCTCTAGATTCAGGCATATATGTCACGAAATCCAATTTCGTGTCCATAATTTATCTACCCGTAAATTATGACGATCACGGATAACTCGCTGAATCATACAGGTCGAGGTCATGGCAAATGTATAATTCCTCTGTCACAGGTATCCAGATAAATCCCAGAGATATAGATGTAAACGTCAAATCTCTATAGGGATTATCCAGTCGACTATTCTATTAGCAATCTCAAAAAGAACATTTAGAACTAGCTTCTAAATTGTACCACGAGCCCATGGTTTTTATCTGATTGCTAATCATATGGACTACCTATGCTCTGATACACAGAACTGACGGATCCTATCTTGACACACACAGGACACCCTGAGGATCTATCTACTCCCAAAGAATAGGCGGAGGTCTGATCTTAATAGATCGGTGACGTGACTGCCATCTAAGTGTAGAAGATGTCTCATGTGCCCACAGTGGTATCTCAAGTCGAAGAATCACAAGTGCTACTCAACCCGATAAGATTCTTATTGACGTTGGTGTACCATCCATTAAGAATCTTTGGTGAGTCGTTCAGTGTTTATCCACTCTAAACACCTACATGTCTATACGAGTCTCCCTAGACTCATGGTTCATTGGGATAAACCATCGGACCAAGTCTCATATACGACATGTACTGGTCTCAACAGATTTTACCAACCGACCCGTGTTAGTGAATCTTGACCAAGAATTGTATTTGATAATATACATTTAGCAGTGACACTTCTCAATGTCAATTACAAACTATCTTTGTAACTGTATACTGCATTATATATTATCGGGCCTTTGTCTAATATATACATATCACTAAACCACATTTAGTA